>VXBO01000941.1:21430-52372 GCA_013400135.1 Rhinoptilus africanus
CCTTATCAATGCCTATAAATTCTTAAAGGGTGGGTGTCAGGAGGATGGGGCCAGGCTCTTTTCAGTGGTGCCCAGTGACAGGACAAGAGGTAATGGGCACAAACTTGAGTATAGGAAGTTCCACCTAAACATGAGGAGGAACTTCTTTACCTTGAGGGTGGCAGAGCCCTGGAACAGGCTGCCCAGAGAGGTGGTGGAGTCTCCGTCTCTGGAGACATTCAAAACCCGCCTGGATGGTTCCTGTGCAACCTGCTCTAAGGTGGCCCTGCTCTGGCAGGGGGTTGGACTAGATGATCTACTAAGGTCGCTTCCAACCCTGTGATTCTGTGATTGCCATGATCATGCAGAGTCCCACCACAGTCAGCCACCTGTGGAGGATGATTTTCAGACCCAAATTCAGCATCTCCCTTAAAATGAAATGTTTTGTTCCACACAAAACCTGCTTGTCTATATAGAACTGAGACAACTATCTCAGATTTCAGTATTAAGATACGTGGGTGTATATGGATATTTTGTGCGTGTGTGTATTTGAAAGGTATGATGTGGCTATTCACAGACATTCTTTTTTCTGCATCTGAGACTTGATGGAGGATGGAAGAGAAAACTAACAAGAGAGATGAAGGAGGGTCTGAGACAGTTTATGAGAATCATTTCAAAAGATATAAACTTTAAAACATATAGAGCTACAAACAGACTGAAAAATCTCTGGCTAAATCAATACTTCAAACACCTAAAGACTATTTGATTGGCAAGGGGTCCTGGGCAGGGGAGTGCAGTAGGGTTTCTCAGCAGTACCAGAGTTTCCCAGGATGGGTCCTGTTAGCTGCAAGTTCATGTTCTCTTCATCAGAGTGACTGGAAGGAATGGTTGACTGCTTGCAATAACATTCCAGACTTACAACATAAAACTTTTAATTATGTGTGGTATTTCTAAATAGCCAGAGTTCCTACTAGGAATAATAGCACAACAATTCCTTCACAGACCAATACAATTCACTTCGTCGAAGAGCAAATCTTATCAATACTGATCAAAACTACTTCCTTATTACACTTTTAGAGACCATCTTTTGCAATGTTTCCTAGTAACTGCCCATGTGACATCTAAGAAACAAGTTATTTAACTGCATTATCAGTTACTATCACATTTTAAAATTGCAAAAGCAGTACATGTCTATGTCAACAGGCAAGCATACCTGTCTGACCAGGGGTAATTTACCCAGGGAATCTTTCTGACATAAATAGCTGGTTTAAAAACCTGCTAAGTAACTTGACACATGACCTCAGATACTTCAAGAAAGATGATGCTGGAATTACATACCAATAGTCTTATTTTATGTGTAATACTTGGATCACTTACAGTTGACATATTAAGGTCAATCACATCTCTCTGAAAATTCTTATAAGGTCTTAAAGCTCATATATAGGTAGCTGACCTAGGTCTTAAAAAAATGTATAGAAGAAAAATGTTTATGACAGAGAGGCAGAAGTTGATTACTTATAGTAACCTACGTGATATCCCCGTAGCTAGCAAAAAAAAAAGGTTTGGAGAAGAACAACTCTTAGTTTGACATTTGTTGTCTTATCTGTGTTAAAAGATGCCTCCTAATGGGACTTTATAGTTGCATAAGAAACTCAAAATTAAGGTAGGGAATATGTTATTGCCCACTTTAATCGACAACAGGTAGATACTACTGCTTCCTTACTGTTTTCACATAGATCTGATGCCCCGCCTACACCTAGTCCAAACACTCTTGAAAGTTGGGAGATGGATTCAAATTTCCTCCTGTACAAGGAGGAACTGATTTCATGTCTTTTCTATCCAGAGAAGCAATAAAGCCTTTTTATCAAGTAAATTTACAAATCATTAAATACAAAAATCACAGTTTCATTTTCAAAGCTCTCTGCATTCCTAAAGCCAACCAGTTCCCAGCGTAACCTACAGCCATCTGGAGGACAGCCCTCAGACAACTGACTCTGCTGGCAGCAAAGCAGCTAAAGAGCAGAAAACAGCCTGAGCCTATCAGAAATGTGAGCTGTACTCTGCACTGTGTTTTTGGAGGTAAAAAAAAAAAATGCAATCAGGAATAAGTTGGTTCTTCCATAGGCCAGTGCACAGAATGGACAGATTCAGAGACTTCAGCAGATTCTGGATTACTTTCTCAATGGAAAATATAACTGAGGAAAACTAGGGTGAAACTCTAGTTTCTCTCAAAAACAACACAAAGGAAACTCTTACAGTGAACAGCTGATTCTATTTTCTTTTAAAGAATATCCAAAAGGTATAAAAGTATAAATTTGCATTAAAAATGAATTTGCTGAGAAGACACCTTTTATTTGTTAAAAATGTCTTAACTATTTTATGAAAACATCATTAAGACAATTTCAATATCAGTGATTGAAAGCAGTTATTTGAGCTCAGTGATAGTATTTATTACTCCAGATTCTGCTTTGTCTTTTGCAATAAAAAGTAATCATAAATAATCCTTATTCTGGACATACCATCAGGTCAATTCCATACCTCTTTTTCCTCATGTCAGCACTAAGTTGGCCCCGATCCTTAATAAATTCATGGCTCTCGAATGAAAGGCATGAATCTGCTCCATACGGACCAACAGGTGAATCAGTATCTCTTAAACCTGCATTTTCTTCATTTTTCGCTGGCCTTTGATTTCCTTCATTTGGATCTTGGTCATTCTCCTCAAGGGAGAGAGATGAAGAGCTCTCAGCCATGGGGATTGAGTTGGTGGGATTCAGATTCGTTTCACTGCTGACACTATCTCCATGAACGTTGTTAGTCTTTGAATCTCCATCCTGAAGACAAAAAAAAAAGAATGCTGATAAGAGGCAGTAACAAGATGTATTGTCAGGGAACAAGGACCAGTTTGCCATTTCACTTGTGGTTATATGTTTTGCCTTTTTTTCCCAACCTATTACTTTTTACAGCACATGAGTTGAAGGCAAATTATATGGCTAAGAGATTCTAGACCTTGCATTACTTTTTTCCATAATTAGAGTAGCAAGTCTAGTGGATTTCTCACTCATATTTATATCTTTTGTTAAATGTATCAATTCATACATTTATAGCTTTTATTAAAAAAATATCCTTGTGTCAAGCAAAAAATATGCTGATACATTAGTGTGGGAGACATATAGCGAAGAATTCAAACATTGTGCAATTTAATTTGGAAACATCAGCCTACACATCATGCACTTTTCATTTTACACCACCAATTTCCTAAGCTTTGAGATAAATATACATGACCTGGAACAGAGGGTCTCCAGGGGAGGACGGGAAAGCAATATTTTATTTTTTGCCATTAAGCAATTACGGGCATGAAGCACCCCTCCTCTTGCATAAAGGCAGGAACAGAGTTAGGAATTATGTTTTCTCAGATACAGGGATCAGGATTTAGACCCTGGCAACAAATAATTCTTTGTGCAACTGAGGGTGAATTCTCCTGCCAACTCTGCAGAAGATACTAAAATACAGTTTATTGTCAGTCTTTTAGTTAGATGCTACTGTCGTCTACTTAGACACTGAGTAATACTGAAAAGTCACACAGACAGTGAAAACACTCAACTTCCAAAAAGGACCTGTACAAAAGCAAGAAGAAAGGAAGGATTGCAAGTGTATCCAAAGCCCTGGTCCCCCAGATTGCTGACTTCCTCCTCTTCAGTCCCCTTGAGATGCGTTTTCATCCCCATCATAATGACGTTTCTTAGTAAAAGACAGAAAGAACTGCTGGCATTTTTACAGTAGACTATATTTGCGTTCAAAGACATGGTGCATGCAAGTCTGGAAATACTTCTGTTGTGCTGTGCAGACGAGATGCATGAAGGTAAAATGTTTCTCCCAGGTCTTACACAGGTGTTCCTCCCTTCGAAGTTATTCCTGCCTGGACATCATTTCCCCTTAGCACCAGAGGGACTTGCCCCGGCAGCTGCTCCAGCTCCTGCTGCGCAGTGCTTAAGGGAGAATTTGGCCCTAACAAGCAATTTAATAAAGTTTAATGCGGCTATATTGCGCAAAGGGTAGTAATCCAAGCTGAAGAACCACGCCCCCCAGCAATATACTCAATGCAGTAACATTGTACACAATATACAATTCAAATATATATTTGAATCTCTAATGGAGCTGCACTTCTGAAGCTCTGTCCTTCCAACCTGGATATTGTTAAAATCAGGAGTTCACAAATTGCATATATATGTATTGCATATATAGTCCCCGGCCACTTGTTCACTCCTAAGTCATTATTTCATGCATCTCTAAATAACCTTAGGTGCATTTTGAACATGCTGGTCTCTGACTGAAACTTCTGTCTCAGCTGTCACAACAAACTGGATCTGCAGCGAATGCAGTGGCTGAAGTGTTTCGGGGAATGGGGGGGGTGAGGGGGAGGGGGGAGGATTTAAAAAAACCCCACACTTGCAAGATCTCAGCCCTCTTCTAACATTACGATCTAATCATTTCTTACTCTTACCTTCCAACTTTCACCCCAGAGGGAGCCTACGGAAGGTTACAAATAAATAAGTCACTTAAACATCACTGAAGCATAGCTACATGCTACCAGAATTTGGCAGCTGTTTATCTACATACAACTGCTATACACCTGAGCTGGACTAGTCCCCTCTGCCCAAATTATGATATCTGAGTGTGACCGTGGGGAAGAGATTTCAGGTGCAACATGGTAATGTAAAACATAATTCAGTCTGGATACTCTGGTTCATCTCCAGTGCTGGTGACAAATAAATCAGAAACATGAATACTAATCACGATCTCCAGTATCAGAATGCTCCATGTCAGCTGTAGGACATCAGCCTCACCTTTTCAGCAATATCTCATTTTTGTTGAGCCTATTCGCTTCGTTAGTAGCTTATAATGAACTTCTGAAATTAGCCAGCATCAGTAAATGCATCGCTTTGGTGAATGCACATAGAATTCAGAAAATCTGAAGTGCGCATGAGCAAGTCACATTGTGTTAGTGTTTCTTAGAAAGAAACAAATACTGCTTAGCTCACTAACACACAGAGAAGACAGTAAGAGCTGCCTGAGAGTTCTCCCTACAGGCTAGGGAGAATAACCCCTATCATCAACTGAATGTGTTAAAAGGGACCTCATAACTGGGTTACAAAATACAGCTGAGAAGCGTAATGTATTACTGTTTTTATTTTAGAGCTTTACTAATTGGCCACATACTAGAGCTTTACTGTTTGGCTGACACATCCAGAAGATCCTAGTATCACACAAATAAGTTACTTTAACAGAAGATGATGAAAAATTTGACAAAAGTTCAAACATAAGCTTACTTGGTCTGATACCATACTACTATCAAATATTTCGTCACTTTCACTCAGCATGGCAGAATGTCTGGTTGCGGCAAACAAAGCAGGTGTGGCTTTGAGTTTCCTGAGAACGTCAAGGGTAGATTGTCTTTGGTCTGGAAAAAAAGAAATTGTGGAATATATGCCATTAAATCTTAAACCATTTTCTTCTCATGGATATATACTGTCATAAAAATGGCAAAGTTACACATTAAGCAGCAAATCTTAGGATTACAATTTGAGTAATACTGGTGTGTCCACTCAAAAATCCGCCCATTTTATAATTGCCTTACACTTGCTATATGTTCCAAGAAACCTACAGTTGACAAAATTCTAAAAGGTACCACAGAATCATTCATATAACTTAAAAAAAACCGTTCCTGTACCGTGGTTAGCAAAACCTTCTATTTTCTACCCAAGCTAGAACTTTGTATGGATCTGTGGTTGAAGCACATAGAACAAGATTTATGGTCTGGGATGAAATATGCATGATTCTGGCCTATATGTTAAATATCTAAATATCCTAACATCTGATACATAATATGAGTGGAACACTGTTCAATTGAACTCAAATGACGGCTCTCCTAAAGCATTCTACCTACTGGGAGGAACATAAATACTAACCATAAACCAATAAAGCAGATTGCTGTTCTTAAAAAAAAAAAAAAACAAAAAAACAGCAACACAGTTTTAATAGTGACATAAATAAAATACCACTGATAGTGCCTTTACAGGGTGACAGCAATCAATCAAGATTTGACCCATGGACAAGATGTTTGGGATGAAGACTGCTTCAGATCTGCTTTTGGTAGGGAAATGAGAAATTACCAGTTTTACCAGAAATCATTAACAGAAGTTGAGAACTTAGTTTTCATGTGTGTGTTCATGACTGCAAATATTATAAAAAGCTGCATGGGCTGACTCTTCATTTCATGGCTTTGAGCAGCAGAAAACCTAACCAAGTGCTACAGAAGCCCTGTCAATCTGTCCTGCCGGCGCCCTTCTCTTAAAGCTGTTTGTAAGTATGAAGAGCATGCACCAATCCAGCACTTAGAAATGGCACACTATGAATTATTTGGTTCCTAGTCCCAGCAGGCCTTGCGGGATCTCATACCATTAAAACATCCTTACGCTTCTCGTTTTGCTTGTCCCTCCTGCAGGAATTTTAACATCATTTTAGTGACTGCCATCTTGAGACTTGCTAAAGCTACAAACCATCTTCTTATGTCTGCCAACATCCCAAAGCTTTTGTTTATAAATAGTATAAAAGCATTGTTTTCTACAGCAGTTCATCAGACTTTGGCAGCTAAAATCATATGGAAATGTGATTTGGCAAAACTGGCATTACTTTCTTGTGGCAAGTAAAGCTTTCCAAAGGCTGGTCTTAAGCCAACGACCAGGAAAAAAAAAAAAAAGTCAGGCTCTCCATTGCCTCTTGTGTGTTTATTACCTTCTGCAGCACACTCTTCCTCTTGTATCTAAACCCACTGAGTACAATGGGCAAGAGTGGTATTCAGCTCCAGTGCCAGGCTGCAAAGGTTCGATACATGCCCGAGAAAAACAGCCCAGGAGTTAGAGATTCCTGAGTGATGGTGTAAACCCAAGCCTGTGGGCTCCTTGACTTCAGCAACCGCCCCCACAGTCAGTTAATGGACTGTGCTATGAATTACATGTCCCAAGCCAGAAACAACAAAATCCCCTTACTACTTCACATTTTTATTTATTTTACATTATTTTAAAATAATACCACATTCCACATTATTTTAAAATTCTCTAAGAATTTAGAGAAGCTCTGTCCAGCTCCTGCCTGCCATGGGGAGCGACCCCAGACCAGGAAACCAACAGCCTGCTGGTTGGGAGGGGAAGGGAGGAGGCTGACATTTCGCGACCCAGACCAGCTGGAGCACCCAGTGCAGGTACACAGCAACGACCTTGTGACTTTTGCGGTGGGGAGGAGGAATCCTGTACCGCTTCCCACCGGGCACTACAAGCCCCTTGTTCACTGAGACTTCAACCCCTGCATGAGCAAAATGCCGCTGCGACGCATGTGCCCCACACCTGCGTGGCCACACACCCAGAATCACAGAATGATGGGGGTTGGAAGGGACCTCTGGAGATCACCTAGTCCAACCCCCTGCCAGAGCAGGGCCGCCTTAGAGCAGGTTGCACAGGAACCCATCCAGGCGGGTTTTGAATGTCTCCAGAGACGGAGACTCCACCACCTCCCTGGGCAGCCTGTCCCAGTCCTCTGCCACCCCCAAAGTGAAGAAGTTCCTCCATGTTTGGACACTACCAGAAAAAAAATAAACATAGACCATAGGCATAGATCATGAGCCTGCTGTCCCCTTGTAGAGGCACTTCTCCCACCCCGTGGGTGGCCAGGATTTCAATACCCCAGGCACAAGTGAACCTTTGGACTTTACCACTAAAACATGCCTTTCTTGCTCCAACAACCCCACATATATGGTCAGCTGTGCATACAACCCACATGCGCTGCTATACCATCAGCAGGGATGGGAAATGAGGTGCAATACTATAACATGAAAGCTCCAGATCTGTACATAGTGCTTTACAACACATGAAGTACTAAAAAAAAAAAAAAAAAAAAAGGCTAAAATAAATAACAAATAAATAACAACAATGGTGTGCTATGGAGGATGGGTGCACAGCTACAGCATTTAAAGGAAAAACAACTCCTCCTGGGAGATGGAAAGAACACACACCATGCAGCTTGCAACCCATTTCATCTTTGCAAATTGTACATGCACCCACAGACACTGCAGAAATCCTAGAATCCTGGGAAATACTGGATTTCCCCATGAATAAAAGCAAAAAGTTCAGGTGTTCTGCACATTAAAATGTGTATTCTGTACACATTTTTCACTCTAAAATTAGGTCAAAGTCTCAGTCTGTGTAAACATGATTCTCCTGGCTCATTGACTTTAATAACACTGATGGATCTTACTTCTTGTATTTGGTTTTTTCCCTTTCTGAAACACAAAAAAGCGATTTTATGGAAGCAGGCACAAATTACATTTTTTGCCATTCTTTCCCTTCATTTCTTTGCTTTTAAATGGAGTAAAAATTTATCTTTCCTTGTTAAAGCTTTCAATTATAATTGTTCCTAACATAAACTTGCTGGTCAGTGCCTTTCAACCTCCTCAAAACCCCCTTTATCATACTGCCAACATTTATAATGCTTACCTCCCAAAGACTTCTCCACAAAGGACGACAATGTCTAACTGTGCAAAGATAGTAACTGACCCTGCCACCAAAGAGAGTAACTGACCCTTTTGCTTTCTTGTAGAGAAAGCAAAGATTTCCCTCTTCATTCTGGTAAGATTTTTGTACATAATTTTAAAAAAAAAAAAATCCTGTTAGCTGTTGAGGCTTATTTCAGTTACCAAATTCTCCCTAAATGAAAACAACTGTAACCAGCAGAGTTTTCTGCAGCCGCTGCTGTGCCGTGCAGCTCCCAGGGTGTCAAAGCTGCTCAGTGAGAGCTACACATGCAACCAGAAGAAAGAAAAAAAAGAACCCTAAGAGAGGAAAGAAATAAAAGCAATTTTAAAGAACAGTACGCAATTTGAAGAAAACACTTTCTTCTTACTTAACAAATTCCAATATCTGTATTTACAAAAGAATAAACAAGAGTGAGGTAGACTTTTGACAGAAAGAAAATCTACCTCATGCAAGCTGTTTATAGCCACCTGCACACAACCAGACAATGAAAAGGAGGCAGAGCTATTAAGCAAGAGTCATGTAAAATAAAGACAGATTTTTCTACCTGGTTTGGATGCCCTTCTTCGAATCCTCATTTTAGGTAAGGATGGCCAAGAGTAATTAAAAGGTGAATCAGAGTCTGAGTCCATTTTTGTGCTAAATAAATACAGAGCAGATTCCCAAAGTTGCACTTTGTTGTTCTGAATAGCAAGTCAAGTCTAAGAGTGATGTAAAATAAAGGAACGGACAAAGAAGGATCAAATTGCCCACTAAACACAGGGGAGGGAGAAGCTGTAAATGTTTGCTCTCTTCAGGCGTCCAGGCATGTAGACAGATCAGGCTGCAAATATTAAGGCAGAAGCAAGGAGGTTAAAGTATGAGAGCTTCGAGTGGAGCTGCTGCATCGTGGTCCAAAGCTATTTGAAAGGTCACCGTGTGCCAATGAATCATTAACTCACCTTTCCATTTTGATGTAAATGAAAACAATAGCAGCCGAGTCAGGAATGAGAAAATAAGTCTCAAAAGTAAACAAACTATTGCAAGTTTTTTCAAAGCTTTGTTTCCACGCTAAAAGTGGGTCTACAAGGACCGTCAAATTAAGGACGGGCAAAATGCTGGAATTAAAGAAGCCAAAGATTAACAGTAAACTAAAAGCACTAATCAATCTGCTGCACCCTATATCACCGCAGAGCAATACCCCTCCTCTAAGCGTTTACAACTTTGGCAGACTTTGGGATGCTGCAGCTGGAAAAGCAGCGATAACCCACTCAGAATCTGTCGCTCCCATTTAGTAGCTCAAATGAGCTTAAAGCTCAAGTGTTATAAAGAAAGATTACACTGTCATTAGAGGACCTCTCTTTCCAATAATATTTAGTCTGAGTAGTATTTTCTCCTTCACACAGTCACCAAGTTAGACAGTGAATCATAAGGATTTTGTAGAGCTGGCACCTTTACAGCTCTGGTCTAACCTCAGAGCAATGCACAATACAGCTAGTGATTAATTTACAACAAATCCTCCATTCTTATACAGTCTCCCTGAACAACTCGTAGGCAATTAGTATTCAGTAGGAACTCATTATCCCTTCCCCCAACATCTTTACACTACACAAACTACATTTTTTTTTAAACAAGCTCAAATGTGGCTATACAAGAGCTAATACAAAAAATAACATGTCCACTGTTTCTTAACCAACTTCACCAAACATTTCTTTTAGTTACCCCACAATGTATGTGGTTTTGTATTCCACATAAAGGAGGAAAGGGAATGTGGATCAGCTTAAATGTCAGTTTTTGGAAGATGATGACATTTGAGCTTGTTAACATTCCTTACTTCACTTCAATTATTTTTCAGGCTGCTGAGGTCTGCAGTGCTACTTCTGTATTATGTTTCAAGTGATTCCTCAATCCACATTTCAGTCGGAGATAACAATGTATTTGTTGAAAGAAAATAATGCAATTCAAATGCAAATTTAACTCAAAACTTGTTAGAAGAATACCTATCAGATTTTCAAGGATAAAATAATTATTATACAAGCACTTCATAAAGTGCACAAATTACATAAAACACAGTTGAAACACATCATTGTTCTGCCCTTCCCTTAACTGAAGTTCTGCCAGCTTTGTTAGGCCTGAAAAGAATAATTCGCCCCAGACACTGGAAGCCTTAGACTTTCACTTTAAATATTAGACACTCCCTGAGACTTTGTTTGATTTATATATATAATTAACAGCCCCAGGGAATTACAACAGACAATGGATGACTGAAAACACAGAGAGGATATAAATCCATGCTTTAAGCATCCACTTCAAAATATCTCCACTCCCTGGAATGCCAGGTTCAAATTGCACTGATAAATCCCCTGGGCATATAGGAATGCAGGCGCTGACGTAGACCTTCCCACCTGCACACCATCCAGGGCAATCCCCGGCCTCCCATCGTGGCTCCAGTTTGAGAGGGAAGGAAACGATGGAGCATACTTGTTGGATAACTTGTTCGCTTAGGAAATGTCTTCCCGACTGCTCCAACACAAAAGATTTCCCCTCTATGCAGCAATCTTCCCTACCCAAGGGTACTCTCTCACTCTTCAGATATTCGCCGACTGGAATAGAAGTCTTAATTTCAGACGTGTACAAAAGGCAGTGCTCCATGGGCAAACAGCAGTTTACATTTAGAGAGACCATGGTTTACACTGGCTTTTGACTTTCTCACCTTTTGATTTTAGCAATTATTCCTTCTTTCTATTTTATGAGAAAAGGTAAATTTTGGTTACTTCTGTGATATCTCCATTTGTTAACATTTTCTCTAAATTGACCAATTCTGCCTTTTTTTGCTTATTCTTCATTCAACTGAAGTACACTTACTCCCATTGGTCTTCCTGGATTTCTGTTTAGTCCAGGGAGAAATAACTAGAACTGAACAAAACACTCAGAATATGGAAATGCAGCCAATTTATTTAATGGCATTAAAATATTTTACATGCCAAGACATTTACTTTCCTGAATGACCTCTGTACGCTGCATAAATATTTTCACTGACTGCTCAGTTATTGCCTGCTCCCTACTAAACTAGCAGGCTAAACTGCTCCCTAAACTAGCATCGATATAATACAGGTGAGTAATTAAGGATTGTTAAATAAAATTTTTCAACAGCAGCCCTATTACATAACACTTCGAGAATCCATATTAAACTTCTGCTGTGATAAAAACCTGATCATTTACTGCTGCTGTTTATCCTCTATTTCTTGGCCGAGTTCTTAGGTTTTTCACCTACTTACTGCAATCTTCCCCAAATAGGATCTTGCACAGGAATTTGTCAACAGCAGTCTGAAAGCACAGATAAATTATCAACCTTAACCCCTATTTCTGAAGGGTTAATTGTGTATCACTCACGTTGTTTGCTCTGTTCAGGCCTTGTGAAAGATTTTTTTTTTCTAGTTTGTAAAACCTCTTTTATGCAGCCGTTAAAGACCTCATGGTGCTTTTAGCCACAAAGAAGGGCTTTGCCTTACAGTCTTTGGCTAAAAATATTTTTCTTCCCTATTCCTGCACTTTGTGGTATGATTCAACCCACTTTTCACCTGCCATTCTTTGTTCCCAAAGTGGTGGCATTTGCATGCAGCTGGCACAGAGATCTGGCAGCTTGTGAGATAAAAGGTCCTTCCTAGTTGGAAAACATTAACCTTACTTTCCACCGAAAAAATGTTTTCAATTATGTATACCAAGGTATAGATGTGAAGATAAAGAACAAATGAGGTTTTTGTGTGCATTACCTAAGGCTAATGCTTTTGATAAATAATGTAATGCCTTAAATTCTTTCACTCAGTGCTTGCCAAAACACATCCATATGATAAAAATGAGATATTACAGTGTATTGTCTATTGTCTGACCGTTCCCGTGGCTCATGGCAAGAGGGAAGGAAGCAGAGGAATGTCAGCAGCATCTGCAGTCTCCATAGAACAGCAGCATCTCCTCTCCAGCAGCCCCACAGCATGAAGCGGGTGGGCTCCCTCTCCCCAAACGCTGCTACACCATCTCTCCCGCTCAGGCAGACCAGGAGAAGACAACCCCTCGGGGCTCAGTGCCCCTTCCCCGGTTGGAGAGGGATGGAAAGCAGGGCTACCACCCCCGCAAACAGGTGAGATGAGAACTGTCTGAACAATGCCTCTGCCAAAAACAACCTGCCCAGTTTGCTCTGGGCAGAGTCTCCCCTGACATTAGGGATGAAGCTGATTGCCCCCAGCTTGGTTCTGCCTCAGGACTGGCACAGCCTGCAATCATTTCCCAAAGCCGGAGAGAAAGAAGGCTCTGACAAGGGAATATGGTGTAGAAAGGGCTACATGATCTTCTCCGCCAGCCTCTGTGACCCATAGGCACATGTGGCTTTCCTACACAGAACCAAGCCCAGATCCTTAGGATCGTGGCAGATGACCTTCCCCACTTGTTTTTATGATCTTCCCTATTGCTAAATTTCTGATGGCTGATTCATGCATTCGGCTTAGGGAGCTGGCCTGCTTATTTCCTTATTTTGTGAGCAGAGATCCGTTGAGGCCTCCTGCAAGTAACATGGCAATCTGGGATTTAAATTGTTCAGTAGGGGGTCCCAAAAGGTCCAGGCAGGCAGACACTGCCCATCATCACTGCCTGACCATACAACAGTATTCGGTGGATCCCACCTCTCCCACTCACCCTGCAGCAGCCTCCGCATCCCTTATCACCCAAAGGGGCCGGAAAGGGCAGGGTGCAGGGCAGGGGAAGGAGGAACGGGGAGTTTAGTTTTTGCCCTGCACACTTTCCACAGAGTACACACCTGCTTTCCACCGTTTCAACCCCAAGGAAACCATAGGTTTCAACAGGGTGAAAGATCATTAGCGTCCAGCATCGTGGAGCCTCTTCCTGCTACTACCAGGTTAAAGCGGCAGATTTTGCTCTCCCGGAGAAGCGTAGTCCTGGTTGAACGCAGGTATTGAACCTAGGCATGTCCGGACGTGAGATTAAATGCCCTTGGCCCCCTCTAGCACCCAAACCTCCAGCTTACACGGCCCCTCGTGTAGGTGCTCCCCACGCTTCCACACGGCTGATGGCGAAACTCACCCACACGAGTCCCCTTTTCTGTAACGAGCGTCTCCCATAGGTGCTGTGTAGACAGATGGCAGAAACGTTATAATATATATATAGTACATTATGGCAATAACAATGATGCGGTACTATAAATTTGGGTCAGTTTTTCGTTGACTTATTCGTGCGGTTTCTTGGGCGCTAGCCTAGAAATGAGCACAGACCCGCTGCTGCCTTCACAGACACCCTGCTGAGAGCCACAGCCCACCCTACTCATCTCCGAAAACGCTGTCTGTCTACACAGACCCCCGAGTTTACCGAAATGCTCCGCAGTCAGCGGCAGGCTGCAGGAGAAGCAGAGTCAGTTTGTGTGCGCCGCTTTCTGGATTGCTTTAAGCTAGACTGACAGTCCAAGAGTCTTCACACTCCACCGCCTATTCCACGTGGATATGTCCTTTTACCCACCCCAGACAGAGCACGTGGAATGACAGTGCTGCTGCAAACCATCCATACTGAGCTGAGACCGTGACATCCAAATTTATACCTAACTCCTTACTATTCCTCTGCAGGTATATTTCTAATTACAACAGGAATTATGACATTAATTTTTAAGGCTGGTTTTTTTCATGTTTTCTTTGAAAGGGGGCTGACAACTACAGTTAGAACCGCTATAATAAAACTTTCATGCTAAAAATAGTATGTTTGTGATATTCAGTGAATGATGATCCTAGGAAGAGCTATTAGCAATACGTACCTCTTTTGAAATGCAACTGTTTGTAAGTGGTGGTAGTAACTCTTATTTCTTTGATAAACTAAAGGAGCAATGCACCTGTGATGTAAACTGCTAGTACTGCAAGACCCTTGGAGAAAACCCGCAAGATTGGGATGAAGAAGGGCTCAGAGTTTTTACAAAACTGAGGCAAACACACGACCCTCTACCCAATCCTCACTCAGTGTAGCTCCTAAGAGCCAGCGGGCATGCACGCTGCATTATCTCGGGCTTTGTCCCAAACTCTTCATGTTGTCTCATTCACTGTCCTGCTGTCAGGATTTCACAGTGTTCCGCTACCTCAAACCTTTCTGATGTCTGGTTCACGACTGATTGCAGATATGCATTTTTTTTTCTTTCTTTTCTTACTGCACCATTCATCTGATGTGGTTTAGGATAACAAGCTCAGTTCAGGATAACAAGCTCATTAATACTACTTTCACATGACAGCGGTCAGCGTGCCCTGACTCTTGAAACAACCACTAAGCACTTCCAACAAAGTACATAAAGAGGTAATTTGCTTAAATGCTCTCCTTGTCCGCTATCTATTCACATCAAAAGACTAGCTAGGGTATGCAGTACGAACGTGGATGGAAAGCTCATCGCTTTTTGTCTTGTGCCCTGATGAAAAGCTCCCTTGCGTTTATTTGCAAAAGCTTGAGAGCTAAGGGCTACAGCCAATAAAAAACTCTTCCTGGTTTCGGCTCCACGGAGGCCTGTGCGAGCCCCAGCAACAGGGAGAGCGCACATGGCCTCACATGAAAGCAAACCCAAGTTTAACTTGGACCTCGCTCCTGCTGAAGTTTCGCCAGTGATTTGGTTGTTGAGTCTACACTTACGCTGGCAGCCTGCGCCGCCAAAATGTCCACCAAAGACCCATCTCATTAAAAATCCAATTTAACATGTTTCAAGGAAGACTTCAAGGGAAGAGCTGACTCTCAAGGAGGAAGAAAGCTGAAAAATGTGTTCCTGTGTGCACTTTCAAGACTACAACTGTTGTCTTCACAATGTATTTCTGGATTATATTTTGCATTTAAAGAGTAACTTGACAGTAGACATATCCCAGATTGTTTATTTATGTTAACATGAAATGAGACCAGGCAGAAGACAAGCAAAAGAGCTTATTTAAACATCAGGGAAAAAAGAGCCTCTTTTTGAAGGATTATTTTGTTGAGCAAATTTGTTTTGGATTTTAGGCAGGGGAGGAAGACAAATTCTGGGAAGCCAGACAGCATATGTTTGTAACTTGTTCATTTTTCTTTCTGTCTTCCTTTTGAGGTTAACTTGAATTATAATGGCTCAGAAAATCAAGAGTGGAGGAAACTCTGAGAAACAAGAACAAGCTTGTTTTAGTGCCTAGTGCTGCTTCTTCCAGATTTCTCCACAGCTTTTTAATTAAGCTCAGTTCAGTCTCACATCCCAGGAAGATTTTACTTCCCACATCATGTAGGTCTCAACTATTCTGCAACCTTCAACGCCAAAAAAATGAGAATACATTTTATCTACTGAAATAAACTACTGTCATGTTTAAATGTTGTTTAAAGGTTGTTTCTGGCAGGACTCTGACAGATCAACCCCAAGTTAAGTCTCTCTTCTGCAAGGTGCAAGGAACCGTGCACAAGTTTTGCAAAAGTAAAAACAGCAACATAAAGATCTCTGAAAGCTGCAGCAAAAAAGGGGCAGAGTGCAACTGACACAGTAATTAGCTACAGCAGTAACTGCAGTTTTCTTCAGCTATTATTTTTCTCTGCAATTTTCAGACCATCTACCTAAAATGAGACTAAAAATGAGTTTTTAAAAAACCTCTTCCACAACAAACTGACCTTCCAGGACTTCTTTGACACAACCAGTCTGAATATTTCCACATCTCAAATCATCCAGGTACTGCAGTGCCTCTTTCTCACCTCACTCTCTATGGCCTTCCTGGTTTCAGGTGAAAAACTGAGACACAGGGAAAAGATAAGTGACTTCCCCAAGGCACTACCGTGAATCCATTATGGAGAGAAACTGAAGCAAAGGTCTGCAGCTCCTGAACTAGAGATGCCACAGCTGGATCACCCAACCTCTCTCCAAGCGTAAGGAAAAGACAGGACTGAAAGCTGACAGGAGAAGATAAAAATGACCACAAACAGAAAAGATTTGCATAGCCTCTTACAACTGTCTCAAATAGGCAACATTTAACATGTAGCTTTCACTGCTATCTATCAATAACCATAAAATTATTTCCAGTAGTTCCAACGTCGAAACAGGCATGCTTAACTTGAAATACTTCCAAATACATCCTGCCCAACAAACACCAAAAGCAAATGAACACTAGAAGAGGAGTGAAAGATTTGACAGCAAGAAGCAGAAAAACTAATCATTTCACAGACCTAAAAAAAACTGCACAAAGGCAGGACTCCAGACAGCAGGATCATGCTTTTTTCTATCTTAAAAAAAAAAACCACCTTTTTAAGTTTTACCAGCCACGGTAAGGAAATCTAAAAGAACAAAACAGCAACACTGAAACCAGATTTTGCTGCAGATTACAGTGCATCCCTATTGGTTTACAGAGAGAAGATGATCACAATGTTCTGTTCCTTAAACTGATGTGTGGTTAAACTCAGATTTCTGTGGAACCATGAAAATCAAAGGGCAGACTTTACTAGAAATGTTTTGTAGCTGCCTGGTCACATACAGCAAACTGCCAAAAATTTGCCATCAGTATTTTTATCTCTCGAAGTGCAAAACGTGGCTTGCAGAACTTTTCACCACCGGCAGAGCAAATAGAATAGATTAGAGAGACACCACTAGGTCACTGGCACTGTAACTAGGAGAGCAGGGAAAATATTTTGAAAAATTAACATCATCCTGCCTTCCTGAAGTTTGGCAGGGGTGTTGGGGGGGGAGGAGCAAGCTATGTTTCCTTGGAAGAAAAACTGGGAATTAGGTTTTTCGTATTGGAAAAAAGAAACTTCACCGCTTTATAAATGGCCTTGTGAACATCCTCTTTCCAAACCAGCTCTGCAAAACAGGAAGGAATTATAAATGTTTAAAAACACATGCCCAGTTAAGAGTGTCACATGCCCAATTGTAACAGCATTCAGCTGTCACCTCCTAGACTCTCTCTCGAAATGTACAGGGTTGCTGACTTTGAGGATGACAATGCCTGGCAATAATACATATGCTTAATATTCAAAGAAAAAAAACATCATTTTTTTGTTGCTTTCCATTTTGTTTCTTTCATCCACTCTCCTCAGTTGGATAATGTTTTTGTCTCTCAATCTTTCCAGTGTGTTTTCTTTCAATGAAAAAAAAAAAGTCTTTTTTTTCCCTTTTTCTCTTCTAAACACAAAACAGATTTCTAGCAATTTCCAGGAGAGACAGAGAGAGAGGGAAGAAGATTGGCAGGTGTGACTAGCACTGAACTCAGGATTATCCATACAATGCTGGGTTCAGCCTGGTATAGCATCCTGTTGTGCCCTACAGTTCACTCCTACTCCTTTATTTCTTGAATACAGCAAACCAAAAAACCATCGTCTGTAGTTCACGTGGCTTCTTATTTGCCCATCCCCACCCTGATACTCACAGGGGTGAGGACAAGAAGCCTCTTGCCCAAAAAATTGAACTGCAATTCTCAAAACTGAGCGACAAGGCTCAAATAGTGCCTAAGGCAGCCAGGTCCCAACCCAAAAATGAAGAAGACGGGGAGCAAGGAGAGTTGGTATACCCTTTTAGCATCCTGCTGACTGTTGTGAGAGCTCCTGCAAAGATATTTCCAAAACTTTGTTGGATATGGGGAAAGAGCCAGAATGGTCAGTGTGCTTGAAAGGGCAGGCTGGGGAAGAAAATGAGAGCAGGAACAGCAGAGCCCTTCCAGGCCACTGCTTCTTTCAAGTTTCCTTCCAACCCAAACCATTCCATGATGAGACTGATTTTTGGTAAAGGTTTCTAAAAGCAAGAACCACATGGAAAAGAAGTGAGAAGCAGAAGTGGGGGAATTTGTACCCATTCAAAGAGCACTCATATTCTCGCTCTTAGAAGTCCTGTGATTTATGCATCCAACTTCCTAGTGAGATTCCAGAGTTTGCTCGTTTCTATTCATTCTTCTTCACAAAACCCCCCTTAGCTGCTTTCCCTCTTCCTCTCCCCCACTGACAACCATTTTCATTTCTCTCCTTATCCCTCACTGTGTGTTTTTCCTGCCAAAAACATTGCCATTTAAGAACACTGCCAAGCAAACTATTTTTTAAAAAGTAGTTTAAAACAATCTAGGGTAATAAAACTACAATATTTAGCAATACAATTATATGAGTAAGGTTAGAACATATACTGATTTTTACATTCAACTAAACCAATAAAACCAGCTTAAGTCAATTTATAACTTCCTGGTTGTCACCAAGCTCTATGTCCCTCCTTCTTCGTCGCTCCCCAATCCCACCTGGTATTGCACACCCTACTCACTCCCCAGCCTGCACTTCAGCCCCATCAGATCCCCCACATGGTGCTGACTGGAAGCCCTCTAGCCCCTGCTGAGGTCAATGGCAAAATCCCATCAGATGTTTATGTTATGAGTGTTTCAGCCAAATAGGAGATGGGCAAGGAGCCCACGGTGCAGCCAGCAGCGAGTCCATGCTCCGGTCCTTTACATAGGGCAATCAAATTCTCAGTTATGGTGACTTACCTCTAAAACAAGCAGAACCAATTTCAGCAGCTTCTCCACCAACAAGGCAACCTCTTAAATGTACTACAAGGTAATTAGAATTTATGGAAGGAGGGGGGGGTTGGTTCTTTCTTGGATAAGAGGTACAACAGGGTATTTTGCTTAGTTTAATACAAGCTGAGCCTATGCTCAGGACAAAAGGTATTTATATACACAAGTGTAGGTACATTCATATGTATATATGCACATTTATATCTGTATTTATAATTTTACTTTATACATACCTAAGGAAATAGATGTAAATATATACATGCCAACAGAAATATATTTAAATCAAATGTTAAGCATCTAAATCTTGTTCCAAGTTGTATGCAAATTAAGCTTTTTTTTTTTTTTTTAGCCTACCCAGAAGCTCCTCTAAGAATCTACACCCTACCACTCCTAACCAGTAGTGTGAGCCATGGCCAAAGTCGCTTGATTGTTCCCTGCAGAGGACTCGCGATGTGCTGCAGCTGCCCATCCAAGCATCAGAGAGGAGACTGAGCTGGTCTGAAGCCAGAGAGCCTGGCTCCTGTTCCAGCTGTCACAAACAGTGCTGTGCAAATGATGCCTTAGAAGGAAAAGGCATTTCAGAGGTAAGAAAAAGAAATATCAGCAATAATTTCAGGGTGGAGAACTTCCACTCTATCAGCTTTTAAGCTACTTTATGTTCCCTCCAGATGGTGTAACTAGAGTAGATGTGGCTTCAGATTAGCAAACCATAATCACTCCCCGATGACTCCACACCCTCCCACGCTGAGACACAGTCCGATAATTTGGTCTTGCTTGGCAAAACAGATTTGATCATATGGGCACACACATCTCATGTACACGCATTGCATTTTTGTGTAAGGCAAGGATTGCTATGATGTCGTATGCTCAAAAGCACTGAAATCAGGATAACTGTGAAGAGTAACATTTTTGCTACTACTCCAAATTCCCTTGCGCAGCTCCTGTATTCGTTGCATGGGAGAGTGAGATAAACATGATTAAACGGTTCAAGTACAGACATCTGGCATAACAATTATTAGAAAAATAGATAAATGGGTGATGATTTTAATGAGAGATTATTAAAATAATCTGCCAGCTTCTTGCCTTACAACTGCGTCTCTGCGTTTACGTCAGCCCCTTTCCCTCTGACATACACCACCCCCACCCACACAGGCATATCCCCTCCCTTTCCACACACACACACAGTCACTCTTCATTTTGCAGCCACCCAAGTTCGCACATGGGCTTGTCTGAGCACCACTATCTGGGCTGCTCTTTCTGAGCTCAGCGCTGGACCACAGGCAAGTGATGCCAGGCTGTGGCACAGCAGCTCCCGCTGGCAGAGCTCGGTTACCCGTTGTCTTTTTCCACCTTGCTGTGCTTTGCACAAGCCCGTGTTCGCACACTGCCCTTTGAGCTTTCCCCAAACCTGAAGATACTCACCTTTCCACTTGAGTTTCAGTCTCTAAATGTTACTGTCTAGTGCAACTGCCTGTATCCTCCTACCAGCCCTACAACTCACTCACCTGTGGCATCTAAACATTTCTACATGCTTTGCTTCATCTTCAGTCACTTAAGTTGTCTCTATCCAAAATTATTTTCAAGACTGTTGTTCTTACAACAGTTAATATACTCTTTTAAAGAAATTGCCTTGTGTGTATTTGGCATCACAGTATGTATCAATAGCTGGTGGGAATTCAAAATGATTAATTATTTCTCACCTATGCCCAGCAGGACAGGGTCTTGTTCTTTAGATGGAACAGCAGAGTCTTGGGGAGCCTAGAAACAAAAAATATCTTTGAGGAAAAATAGTTGCACTTGTGCTTAGTAGCACACTGTGCTATAGGCTTTCAGAATTCAGTTCAAACACTATCAAACAGCAGTCACTTCATTTTAGCCATTTTAATAAATGCAACAGATGCAGCATGCCACTTCGAGACTCTAAAGATAAGCACATGAACCCTATGGACTCAAACTCTAAGCATAATGGAACAAGAGACCAAACCATATCTTACTTTGCATGCAAACTCCAGTTTTCAGCCTGCTTTTCTCTTATAAAGTTTAACTGTGGCCTGACTAGTCAATATACAGTGTTTCGGAGGAAAGAGCAATACATTTCTCAGATGCCCTCCCTCTCTGACTCACAGGTCAGTTCATTCTTTATTATAGAGTCAGCTACTGCCTTTCTGCTAGAACAAAACAAGAGAGAGTCAATATGGTACTAGAACGTTTTCCCTCCAGCAAGACTCATGACCTGCAGCACTCTGCTCCAATATAAGTTTTCAACATAGACTGCAAAATGCAGGCATACTGCAGAGATATAATTCTGAGATTACATAGATGTCCTGGTTTGAGGTAAAGCAGAACCAAGTAATTTTACTTCTTAGCTAGGCCTCTTCTAACTCACTGAAATTAACAGCATGTTGTGTCGAAAACGGTTTGTTTTCATATTGATAAGACCAATGCTTACAGATTGTGCCAAGGAATGGCATGCAGAGAGGCTCTCGCTTATACTTATTGCTATAGCAACCAAACTCAGCTAATTTTGTTATTTGCCCCGTTGGAGGGCCAGAAGCGGAGAAGCGCAGAGGGGTCTCACCTGCGGGGAGGAGCGGACAGGACGGGTGACCCAAAACTGACCAACAGGGGTATTCCATCCCATCTGCCCCATGCTTAGTATACAAGCTGAGGGATCAAAGGGTCAGCTCGCTTCCTTCAATGGCTGACATCTGAGGAGGACCCTGTCTG
This sequence comes from Rhinoptilus africanus, assembly GCA_013400135.1. Classification (NCBI taxonomy): domain Eukaryota; kingdom Metazoa; phylum Chordata; class Aves; order Charadriiformes; family Glareolidae; genus Rhinoptilus; species Rhinoptilus africanus. The sequence goes on from VXBO01000941.1 coordinate 43,218, forward strand.
TTCATCTGCCTTTGATCCCGACCAGTGTGTTCCTGACTCCATCTGTGAAAGCCAGTTCCCACCCGTCGCTGAGACCAGCCTGGGACTTCCCCAGTGCCTGCCGATGATGTCAGCCTGGGAGCTTAATACGGTTTTATATATACTGTATCTATTTCATTATTTTCCTTTTTATTTTATTATTAATATTTCACTAAAGCAGTTTAGTTTCTTCTAAACTTGTAAATCTGTCTCTCTCTTCCTCCTCTCCATGTATGAGAGGCCAGGGGGGAGCATGTGTTGCTGGCCATTGGCCAATTCAGCCAAAACCATGACAACAGATGAAAATAGCAACAAGTGAATCCCAAACAATTAAAAATTAAATAAAAAACAAAAAATAAAGAGGTCCTCACTTTTATAATAATGACCTAACAAAAGTGGCAGTCCAACAACATTCCACTAAATTAAATTGAGAAGATATCACCTTTACCAGATCTGCCAGGTTTTACCAGATTTTGTTTCTCTCAACCTAAATCATTATTTCAGCTTCACACACAGTTGAGCTCCTGCTTTAAAAGGTGATTGAAAAACACTGAGACAAAGATCTTCTGTTTTTCTAAATAGATACATATACATAAAAAGCAGAATATAATACTAGAGATCAAATACAACTGACTAACCATAATGGGACTTCTCGCAAATATTGGTGTCCCCCCCCAAAAACTGTCAGATACCCCCATATAGAAGACAATGAGAACTCCCATATTTTTAACATAAAGCATTTTTCCCAGTTAACGAATTGCAGTCACCCACAAGGTCCCTCTCGGAGACTAACTCCTCGGATGTAATGAATCATGCTGCCTCAAGGATGAAGCCTGTGTGAAACAGGTTGTGCTCCCCTCAGACTGACAGATGAGCTGCAAGCTCCCTGAAGGCACTAAGGTTCACCATAAACACAAGAGCTTTCTGGTCCAAAGGCAGAGCTTGCTTCTCCAACCCAGCCTTCGAGCCCCACAACCCCGTAACAGGTTCCTTAAAATAATAATCATCTATACAAGTAACTATTCCCACAGGATAGAACTGGGCAGGAAAAGTTGCCTGGCAGGCATTAGTAACCTTATTTATTCGTTAGCGCCAGGAGGTGCTCATATAGACAAGCAGAGGTTGCAGCTTCCCAACTTAAATGAAGCTTAGCTATTTGTATAAGGAGAAACCTGTACCTTCATATCGTCCTGGGACAATTCATCAGATGACAAGTTCACGGGACCTGTAAAAGCAAAGATTCCTACCTTTAGTTACAAGCCAATTCATTTTAGGTCTTCTGCTGCAGTTTCTGCGGCTGGTGTCTCTGCTCCCTCAACCAGGAGGGCAGGAGGCCTTTTAAGCACGAGGAACAGGTAAACAGACAGGCAAGATAGGAAAACAAACACGGGCAGTCCACGCATCTCCCCACGGCAGCATTCCCACCTCCAGCGTGTGAGTGGGATGCACAAGGTCATTGTCACAGTTATGTTTGGTCTTGGCAAAAGCGACAGTTTATCAGCCGCTTGCTGATTAACTTTCACATGCTCAGGAGCAGCAGTTTTAGCGCCATGCCTCACAGCAACTCTGCAGAGCAGCTGGGCTCTCTTTTACTTCTGCAGGGGTTTCATGTGTTTTCTGAAATTGGACCTTGCATTTTCACCCCAAAAAGTGAAAAAATAACTTCATTTCTGTCACTCTTTTTTAATTTTTATGGTTTCTTCCCAGGGCTGTGGGGAAGGACACTGCACATGCAAAGGGCCACATTTCACAAGTTTTGCCCAAATGCAGCCTCAAGGACTATTGTGAAACAGCAAAGAGGATTAACCTGGCTAGAGTAATGCAAAGGAACACCAGCATCACCTAGGCTTCCAGGAACATTATTATTTAGTAAATGTATTTTAAATAGTAATAATTATATAGCCAAAGTTATGCTGGTAAATATGTTTCATTTCATATTGAATATTTCAACTTAGGGTTCACATCTGTTCTCAGGTAAACAGATTCCTCTCCCTTCTCCAGCTCCAGCAAATAGTTAAACTAAGTACAACTCAGAAGGTAGTTTGGGGGACTGCTTTGAGACATGTGGGCCTTTGCGACCTCTGTCCTGTCTTGGCATTGCACAAAGTCTATACTCAAGTTTTAGGAAAAAAAAGCTGTATCAGTGTATCTTTGGAAAAACAATTCAAAGACAGCTGCCTATTACCTAAATCACACGATCTTTGGCAACAATGACACTACATAACCTTCGGGTCGCTGTCAGATGAAGTTCTGGGACACAATTATGGGCTCACTGCAATCAGTGCACCTGTTGTCCTTTTGGACACTGGTAGGAGTCAGAACTGGGTTGGTTCATGCTGATCCGTATCTCTATTGTTAATCTTTAATTAATCCGCCTTCTTTAATTAACCTTCTGCATCAGCCACATATATACCTCCCCTTGCATTCTAACAGAGTGCAATCACAGAGCACAAAATCACTTGTGCCGTCAAAGCATCCCAGGCATCACCTTTCAGCTAAAAGGAATAGACTATTTCTTTTGTAACTTTAACTGCAGAAACTTACTTTAAAGCTTCAAGGGAATATGTTTTTTACAGCATTCCCATGCAATTGGCATTATTATCAGTTTCACAGTTCGCAAAAATAAAAAGCTGCTTGCTCTATGCCTGATATTCTGTAGAAGCAAATGGCTCATCCTCCAGAAAACAGTATTCAGACAAGCATGGAATTTCAAGGTCAGAGAACAAAAAAAACCAGAAACTACTGAATTAGTCAAAACATCATCTATTTTACCTTTTGTCCTGTATCCTCCCTGGATAACGTATCACTTCATGTATTTGAATTTAATTAAGTTGCTATGGGAGATTCACTACTAAGCTAGTCACACCACCTTACACTGACCCACCGCTTTCATACGATTGCATTTCACAAGAAGCAATGTACTGCTATAGCAACCTACACTCGGTAATAGCTCAGGGCCTCTGATAGCATCGCGTTTTAAGTGTCCTGTTGATCTTGACTTTAGGCCCACCCAGAAGTGAGTAGTTACTACTTCTTGGAAGGGCAGCAGTTTTAAAATTGGAGGGGGATCCTTTCCTGACACGATGCACTAAATTAATGTCCTGAGCTTAGCAGCCATTTTATAAAGGTGTTCACCGAGTGCAAGTGAGAATGTTAGTAAGAAGTACTCTGTCAATATTTCATAAAACTTCTGCTTCTAGCAGCAATTTTAACTCAATCTTGAAAAAAAGTTCTTTTGTTCTCCTGAATACTGACAAATGGAGCATGTTAAGGCAGGCTACTAGACACCTAGTAATTCACAAACCTCGTATGGTAAATTGCCTCTTACAGTAACAGATGCATAGTTTGCAACTGCTTATCATTTCTCTGCAAATTTACCTTCTAATGGCTGAACACTTGTTGCCTGAACACTGATGGAGAAGTGGAGTATAAAACTCCTTTTCCAGCACTAACAATGGCAGCCTACATGTTTAAACGTGAGCTACACCATGACTGTGTCCCCATTTTATCCCTTCACTTAAAGTTACTAGCTGATGCCACCTGGAACTGCAGTCCCCTTCCTTTCCCTCGGTCTGGTCCTGACCCTGTTGGCAGTTTATGCTGGTGCTCATGTTTCTGCTGCCCTCAGTGGGGCTGTCTCCAGCACAGCCACCACGTAAGGCTGTGCCTCTCACAGAGCTCACAGTTTTCAGCTTGTGGCTTCATACAAATAAACAGCACCAGCCATAAGTAAACAGACAACTGATAAGAACTTGCATTTCCCAACCATCATACATAAATGCCCAAAGTGTCTTACTTCTCATGCTGAAGAATGACCTTTTTATTATTTTCTTTTCAGGTCTAAGAGATGCTTGCTCTGGGGTACACAGGGATGTATTCTGGTAATGAAAGAGCATCCTCATCAGCAAGCACAGTCCCCACAATCCTTGCAGAGGTCACGCACCAAAATATTGAATGGCTATTTGAAACACATGGGAATTTTGCCATATTAAGAAGTCTGGGCTGGATCCCAAAACTATTCATACAAAACGTCACTCTGCTCCTATCTTTATTAAACTTATTTGGCTTTACTGGAATTTGCAGGCTGCAGCATTCATTCAGTTAGACGCTGCCCTCTCTTGGAACCTTCTGACATTTTGTGGGCCCTTACAATAAAATTAGTTAAGGCTTTTCCACTCACTATAAATACCGTACTATTTCATTAACAATTTAAGTCTGACATTGGTGCTCTGCAGGGCGTATCACGATTTACATAGCTCTTGTAGTGTATGACTTGCATATTCCACTGTTGTCTACAGGTCTCTAATGTCATAAAAACGTGATCTTCCTGAATAAATAAATAGCGTACGAAACTGTGCCATCTTTCCAGAGCTTTTAAAGACTGCAACATTATGGAATAAAAAACTGTACCTTCTACAGAGCTTGTTGTGCTGCAGGGCATTTTTGGACCTTCCATTGTCTCAACTTGGTTTGAATTAATAGTCTAAAAAAAAATCAAAATGACAGCAATTATATTTGATACCCATGACATTTATCTGAAAACTCAAAAACAATATCAAAGACTACCAAACAAATATGTTATAAGCAACACTAAGATGATTGATAGAGATTCCACACAGTATTCTACTAGTTACCCTCCAGAGGAAACTGGCAGTTTATTGGTTTCCCTCTTGAGGAATTGCTATTTTCAACTATAGAGAGAAATTAACTCCTGCTTACAATACACAAGGGATCTAAAGGATCAGATTTAACATTTCCACTTCATTGTTTATAATCTCCTTCTCTATGAGAAAATCAACACAGCAGCTTTGCACAACAGCTCTGTTCAGAAGTCTAGTTAACCTTGAAAGCATCCCTACAAAGCAAGCGATTTTGACAGACAGGCAATACTAAGAGCCTAAACCACGGCTAAACACTGACTACATGGTACACCCAGCCTGGAAGGCAGGAGCCGCTCCCTCCCGCATCCATGGCCCCGGCCAGGCTGACCCCTGGCTTGTCCAGGCTGACCCCTCGCTTGGATACACACGCTGACTATATCACTACTGCTCAAAAGGAGGAGAGGGCAAAGAGCCAGTCCCTCGTTTTAGCAATTACCTTCAAAGACTGTAAGCAAAGGGCAGGGAGGAAAAAATTCTGCACAATTTCAGCTACAACTCTGCTTGCTTCTAGGCTTTCCCTGTAGCTAAGACTGCCTGTGTATTTGCCATCTAACAGAACAGCAAGTGGAGAAAAGGCATGATAACCTGAATACCAAAGAAAAGGTAAGGGATGACTCTGGGCTGAATATTGCAAGCAAACTGATTTGAAAGCATGCAGCTGTCAAGCTAGCTACATCCTACGCCTCGGTGGGGCTACGTGCATTCTTCTCTGCTCATCTGTTGGTATGCAAGACACTTTCCTACTCCTACACCTACCAGGTAGAAATAAGCCCACTCCTCCTTGGGAAATCACTAAATCTGTCCACCACCAGGCAACAAAATTATTTAAATTATCATAAATTATCTTAATCACTTTGGATGATTATTCTGATTTGGCCTTTCTCTTCTAGTTGGAACTAAATCATCTTTGGATGATCTAGTTGGAACTAATGATCTTTAAGGTCCCTTCCAACCCAAACCATTCTTTGATTCTATGATTTTATTACCCTGAAGCTATTTCACATATGTCCATTAGTCATAGAATCATAGAATGGTCTGGGTTGGAAGGGACCTTAAAGATCATCTTTAAGGCCACGGGCAGGGACACCTCCCACTAGACCAGGCTGCTCAAAGCCCCATCCAGCCTGGCCTTGAACACCTCCAGGGATGGGGCATCCACAGCTTCCCTGGGCAACCTGTTCCATTGCCTCACCACCCCCACAGTAAAGAATTTTTTCCCAGCATCTAATCTAAACCTCCCCTCTTTCAGCTTAAAACTGTTAGCCCTCGTCCTATCACTAACATTCCCTGATAAACAGCCCCTCCCCATCTTTCCTGTAGGCCCTCTTTAGGTACTAGAAGGCTGCCATAAGGTCTCCCCAGAGCCTTCTCTTCTCCAGGCTGAACAGTCCCAATTCTCTCAGCCTGTCTTCATACGAGACGTGCTCCAGCCCTCTGAGCATCTTCATGGTCCTCCTCTGGATTTCTTTTCCTCTCACAGAGGACCTCTTCCCTGCACTGGCTGTGCTGCCTCCAGCAAACAAGACAGCCAAACAGATCATCTCCACACACTGCCTAGGTTTCCGCTGAAGGTGCACAGTGAACCACATGGCCTCATGGATGGGCGCTGCTACCACCACTGGAATTTCTGCCCCAAGGACATTGCAGAGTTCAACCAATTCCACGCTCTTCTTTATCTTCTTAAGAAATCTCTCCTCTGCATTGCCTAGCACAGCCACAAAATCTGTGGGTTTACACTTTTTGAACTGTAGAGCCCCTGAAGGTTTCCAGTGAAGGCATGGCTCCCGTATGGGTAACTATAGCTTACTGACAGCTTATTTCTTTTAACTTTTCCATTACACTTTTAGACTTAAAAGGAGTAGTAAAGGGATTAAAAGCTCCCACAGACCAAGGACAGAAGAACGTATTTGAGAAAGACTGGGATTTTCTTGCATGAATAAGTGCAAAAATAGTGTGTGCTGCTCCCAGTCATCCATTTAACACACACAAATCCAATGCTGCATGCCACCATAACTGAGACAGGCTTCTTCTCTTTAATCCACGTCTTCCTGACCCAAGCCTAAAATAGCAATGTGGTCACTTATGATACAATATGCATATTGTATCAAGATACAATAAAGTAGATGTACAGTCTTAGTCTGTTGTAGATGAGCTGAAACATGCGGTATAGCAATGAATTCTACCTCTATCTTAAAAAGACTATGTATCTTGAAATATTTAATGCCCACCTTAAGCTTTGGATTCAACTAAGGGCTGCAAGTCCTTGTTTGCAACAGAAAGAAAATTAATTTTACCTTACCTTTTGGACATAACACATAGTCTAAGCATGACAGTTTGATCATCCCCTCATATACACACTTCAGGATGATATCTGGTATAGAGGAAATTAACTAAACCGTGTGACCTTCCCAATTATTCTGGCTTATTTCTGCTTTATTAAAAGTACTGCTTTATTAAAAGTGATGCTGGGCAGGGGGGGAACAGGGTCACCACAATGGAGGATCCAGACTGCTGCAACTAGAGGAACGAGTAAAAGGGAAACCCACAAGTGAAAGGCAGTAGGCTTTTTTCCTGAAAAAACCAAGTGCAGAAATTGCAGCCTTTAAGCAACTTTGCCTCTGGGAGCCATCTAATATACCACACTTTATTTTTCCATTTTAAAGACTGAAAGAAGAACAAGGATTTGATGAGTGCAAGAAAAAGCCGACGTTATAAATAACAATGCATTCTTCATTACAGTCTTGGTTTTGCTACTGGGTTTACTATAGTTTCCACGGAAAAGCCACATACAAATTGTAGGTATTCTGCAACTACAAACACAGAATAACTTCTTAGGATTGGAACAAATCAAAATCTTGGCAATGTAGTTACACAAGATTATACATAAGGACTACACAATACATCACACCTTAAGTTTTTGTGTGAAACATAACACATGGATCACATTTTAAATTAAAAAAAAACATGCAAAAGGCAATAAAGATAATTCAAGGAAATTCAGCACATAAATAAGAAGACCTGAAGTTAAGCATGGAAAATAAAAGCTTAATTTTAAGACCAGAAAAAGAGAATAGCCTATTTTTAGTGTGGTTTTAGTTCACTAGTTTTATACATTCATGCTGTCTCAATCTAAAAATGTATGTGAGCATCTGCGTTGCTATTAAGGGACTTGTGCTTTCAAGTGTTCTCCTCCTTACTTTACTGAAATTGAGAGAATTACTAGACAAAAGAATTGAACTAGATTAAATATTTCAAATTACCAACATGAGTACAATGGGAATGCAATTTAAAGACATAAGAGATTTCAGGGAAAGATATTCACTGTAAAGTCTAAAATGATTCAAAACCTCCTTGGGATGTAAAGAAGGCTTTGATAAAAGTTCTCAACATCTCTTATCCTCCAGCTTCACCAAGCTCAGGATCAGTGCAACCCTAAAAGCAAGTAATCAGGAAAGGGAAGCAGGAGACCTGCATGCCTGAGCAGGGAGCTTCTGAAAAAGCTCAAGTGGAAGAAGGAAGTTTACAGCACGTAGAAGAAGGGATTGACCACTTGGGAAGATTGCAAGAATGCCGTCAGAGCCTGAAACAAGGAAAGTCATGGCCTCCTTGGAATTAAACCTGGCAAGGCATGTCAAGGTCAATAGGAAGGGTTTCTTCAAATATATCGTAGGCAAAAAGAAAACTAGAGGAAATGTAGGCCCACTGTTGAATGAGACAGAAGCCACAGTGACAGAGGATGCAGAGAAGGCAGAGTTACTGAATGCCGCCTTTGCTTTGGTCTTTACTGCTCAGGCCAGCCCTCAAGAGCCCCAGACTTTGGAAGTAACAGTCTGGACAAAGGAAGGCTTCATCTTGGTTGAGGTGGATCAAGTTAGAGATCAATTAAGTAAACTGGATATCCACAAGTCCATAGGTCCCAATGGGATTCACCCATGAGTGCTGAAGGAGCTGGTGGAAGTTATTCTCAGGCTGCTCTCCATAATCTTTGAAAGGTCCTGGAGAACAGGCGAGGTGCCTGAAGACTGGAGGAAAGCCAGTGTCACTCCAGTCTTCAAAAAGGGCAAGAAGGAGGACCTGGGGAACTACAGGCCGGTCAGCCTCACCTCCATCCCTGGAAAGATGATGGAACAGCTCGTTCTGGGCGTCATCTCAAGGCATGCAGAGGAAAAGAAAGCTATCGGAAGTACTCAACATGGATTCACCAAGGGGAAACCATGTCTGATTAATCTGATTGCCTTCTATGATGGCATGACTGGATGAATAGATGAGGGGGAGGCAGTGGTTGTTCTCTACCTTGGCTTCAGCAAGGCTTTTGACACTGTCTCCCACAGCATCCTCATAGGGAAACTTAGGAAGTGTGGGTTAGATAAATGGACAGTGAGGTGGATAGAAAACTGGATGAAAGACAGAGCTCAGAGGGTCGTGATTAGGGCACAGAGTCTAGTTGGAGGTCAGTGACGAGTGGTGTTCCCCAGG
>VXBO01000941.1:55070-82931 GCA_013400135.1 Rhinoptilus africanus
AAAAAAAAAAAAAGAGAGGGGTGATTTTTCAAGGCAGGCTGCTTGTCAGCAAGGTAAGAGATCCTGAGCACCATAGAGAGCTATAAGCTAACACACTTGTGGATAAAATACCCAGGATAATTTTTGTGTCTCTCTTTTCAGAAAGGTGGTCTCACCTGCCAATACTTCCTCTCAGCTTTTTAGCACAGAATCATCAAGCTCAATGGGATGAATATTAAAATAAAAGATGATGTAGTCATTAGATACAGATTCTCTCCTCAAGTTCTTCCCTGGCCTTTATTCAAAGGGGGGTTTATCTGTCTATATACATTCTCAAACACAAAACCTCTACAATTTAAAGGCAATAAATAAAATTAAGCTCAAGTGCCACTCAACCTGTTCCTTACGCTGGTATTTTGGTATGAAGTTAAATATAAGGGTACTTTCACAAGGGTCGAGTATTTAAGGGCAGTTACTCTACAACTCTCAAAGCATCTGGTTGAAATCTATTAGGTTTATGTGATTTATGAAATTTCATTGAAATTGATCATCCAGATTCAACAAACTTTTTCTTCCTTGTTACCCAACCAGTTTAAATTATGTTATTGAAAATTATATGCTCCAATGGCTAAGGAAAGGTGATGCTCCTGAAACATATGTAGGTACGTGCACACATTTGTGTAAATAATACAGTTAAAATAAACAGCAAATTGATGACAAATGTCCTCTCTGCATCAATATTTACAAGATAAAACTGTCTGATGGAAAGCAATCCTGCAGCAGAGAGAGCAGTTATGTAGCCAAAAAAGCTAATAAACATTTTTTCAGACACACGCATTAAGCAAAGGTATCATGTAGTTACACCCAAAAACAGTGGCTCATGGCTGACTCCTATTCAATTTAAGTACTCCCTCTGAAAGCATGGGGAATATTTATTTTATAGAATCACTAAAAAACAAAACAAAACAAAACAAAAACACCTTGAAGAGTCCTCAAGAGGTCTCTAGTCCACTCATTGCCTTAAGGCAGGATCAGTTCAACCTAAATCACTCCTGACAATGTCTATATGTTTGTCTCATCTGTTCTAGAAACCTTCCGAAGATGAGAGGTTTGCCTCCATAGGCAATTTGCCTCCATAGGCAATTTGCCTCCATAGGCAATCTACACAAGGGGTAACTTTACCCTCACAGTTACAAAGATTTGAAATGCCTAGCCTAGCTCACCTTTTCTCAGTAGAAGCCTGCTGCTTCTTGTTCTATCCAATTTGGGCATGAAAAACACCTCATTCCTTTCCCTTCGCAGCCTCCTTTTACCTAATTGAAGGCTGCTGTCATGTCTCAGCTGAGTACATCCTCTCTGGACATCTTTATAGGAGAGTTGCGTTCTGCAAAGCTGGACCTTTTGCAATGTCCTCTCAGAGCTGGGGGCCAAAATCATTAGCCTTCTTTGAACATGTTGGTCCTGAAGTGTTATATATTTAAAAAAAAAAAAAACACAAACAAACAAAAACCCCTCTATCTCCTCATCTCATAAAGCCAGAATGGCAAGGAACCTAAGGAACTTGCTCCACTGCTCCACACGGAAAATTACTGTGGGATCTCCACAGTGATCAGTTTATGCTCTAAATGTTTGGTGGTAACCCATCCAGACTTTTCACCTTTCCGTTTCAAGTGGAATCAAAACTTTTAGACAGAGTCAAATCCCAGAAAACCAGGTGAAGCTTCCGTCAATAAATGAAATAAACTCCAGACATCAGACTAAAAGGGAGCTTTAGGTCACAGACTCCAGCACTGCAACATCTGTATTTCACTGCAGCTCTAACAGAAGCAGACACATTAACAGGAAGCAGGGGGGATTCTTTAAACCAGAATATCACTAAACCTATAAACAATATGTACCTAAGTATTTGTAGAACACACATGTAAAATGTCAAATGTCATTATTAAAAAAAAAAAAATCTTTTCAAACTTCCCTCTTACTTGTGGCTAGCCAACACATTATCTGGTGCATTAGCCTGCTCATGAATCACTGATTTTCTCCCCAGGTTTTGGGCAATAACATTGTTTCTTGGTCTCCCCATTTCATATTCTAGACACAAATGAGCCCGGCTGGACACAGGATCTGCTGCAGGATCCTAGGCCACAGAAGAAAGCAGGGAACTACGGGGGGCTTTTTCATCAAAGGTCTGCAAAATATTTCTAATTTGCCTTTGGAGCCAATGATCACTGCTGCATTTCAGTTACCAACATTAATCACCAATGGTATGAATTATAGTGTTTACATATCTATTAAGTGAGATGGCATATATGTTTCAAAGTTTTCAAGTACATGCAACCTTTAAGTCCACTGAATCCAACCCAAGCATTTGCAGAACTGCCTTGCTAAACAGCAATATGGAAGCACAGAATGGCTTAGGTCTGAAGGGACCTTTAAAGACCACCTAGTCCACCCCCTGAGCAAGGCCAGGGACATCTTTCACCAGATCAGATTGCCCAAAAAATCCTGTCTAACCTGACATTGAACACTTCCAGTAATGAGACATCCACAACTTATCTGGGCAACCTGTTCCAGTGTTACCCCACCCTCGTCACAAAAAAATTCCTCCTATATCAAATCTAAATATACCCTCTTTCAGTTTAAAATCATTGCCCCTTCTTCTGTTGCCACAGGACCTGATAAAAAGTCTTTCTCTGTCTTTCTTATAAGCCCCCTTTACTGAAAGGCTGCAATAAGGTGTTCCCAGAGCCTTCTCTTCTCCAGGCTCATAGGAGGGGTGCCCCAGTCCTCTGATCATTCTCATGGCCCTCCTCTGGGCACTACCACAGGCCCTGTGCTGGGTACACCAGAGGTGGATGGTGGGGTCTCATGAGAGCAAAACCCACCAGTGAGTGAGTGGCTGGTTAAAGTTAGTCCATAGGGAATCCGGAGGCAGGAGAACCTGACTCCACCCCACAGCTTCAAAGCCCAAACAAGCACTTACTTATCAAACACCTTGGTCTGCCTGGATAGGAGACCTTCTTCTATGGAGGAACATCTGAACAGAAAAGGGCTCAGGCTTCCCAAAACCTGTCCAGAGATAGTGGAAATGATGGCTGATGTGCTACTTCAAAAATGGAAGACTTCCATTCAACTTATTCCTCAGCCAGATGGGATTTGAATCCACACACGCCTTCAAAGCTCCTCTGATCACCCATCTGGTGGGAGCACACCCTGTCCCCTTCATTGCAGAGTAACTGAAAATGGGACATGGTACAGAAGGAAGCCCAAGGGATGCGGGGCAGAAGAAACAGCAGACTGATTACAACCCAACTATCAGCTGGGAGAATTCTCTACTGTTTGGACATGGATGCATTTCTCATTCATTCTCATCAGATGTAAAAAACAATACTGGGAGGACAGATGTCTCACTTGCTCGGAGAATGCCCTAACCATTCAGACATGGTATGAAAATCTGTGCCACTATCTTCCCTTTCCCTAGCTGTGTTTCTCAAAACAGATTGATAACATCATCTCTGCTTTGCACTGATCCCAGCATTATTTACATGCTTCAGAGAGCCTCCCCCAACAAGGACTTCAGCAGACTCAAGGCTATGCTGCCTGCTGGGGACTCTAGCACTCCCTTTTCTGGTGTGTTTATAGCATACACCAGGGAGCTCGAGGTCAGATGCCCAGGAAATGCTGTGGTCCAAAACATAGCCCCAGAACAAACATGCATTTCCAGATTAAAATCTTCACTAAAAAAATGAGGTTTCAGAATTGCTCCTTGGTCTGAAGTACTTAAATTCTGCTAAAGTCCCACTTTAGATATCAAAATGTGTTCTTTGGATGCTTCTAACTATATGATTTTTTCTATATACAGTGTTAATAAGCAGCCAGCACATAAATCCATCGAATTAAAACACATGCAAATATATGAACCATTATTAAGCACATTAAGCATTTGGTTAGATACTAACCACACCCCAACCCTCAGATTAAAAACACAGAAACAAAAAGGCAAACGTTACTCTGAACTCCATCCTCTGATTAAAACTTTGGCCCGTGACCACTGAGTTTCAATGTATATTGTAACACTTTAAAAAAAGCCAGATAAAGTTGCTCTGGGCAAGACTAGACTAGGACTTTCCCACTGATCAGAAAGAGAGGCCTTAGGAAGCCTTCCTTAATGAGGAATAGCCTTCTCTCTGCTCCAACACTGCAGCAAATAAAGTTACTCTTCTGGCGGCCAAATCTTGAAAACAATGCAGTATGAATAAGGCTGATACAAAAGACTCTAGTTTTAAAAATAACTAATAAACAGTGATTAATCTTTGTGGTCTTAAAACACCACCTACAATAATAACTTCTATTACCTCACCATAAATATGCTAGTGACTAATTTTTAACCGCCCAACCTAACAACCTTCATCTAACCTTAAGCTAAATTTTTTCATGGCTACCTTGAATGCACGTGGCAGCAGAACCACCGGCCGCCTCCACCGTCTGTTTTCACCCCTGCTGCACTTAGAACTGCTCACCTGTCTCCTCATCCTTCACCTCTATAGACTCTGTGTTTGCTGAGCTGCTCTCCTTTTACTTCTCCCAGCTGGCTTGCCCAGGAGTGAGCAGAACCTGATGACATAAAGCAACCTCTAATAGCTTCATGATACTAAAATATGAAATACAGATTGTAAAGTCAGAAGAATAAATGCAAAGGTACATGTGTTCTTTCAATACAAGGAAAGAATTTTTCACCATGAGAATGGTCAATCGCTGGGACAGGTCGCTCAGAGAGGTTACAAACTCTCTGTCCTTGGAGGTGCTCAAAACCTGACCCTGTAGCAACCTGAACACACTTTGAAGCTAGACCTGCTCCACGTGGAGGGTAGGACCAGGCCATCTCTTCCATCCAAATTCTGCTGTGGTTCTGTTCCAGGATCAGCAATATCGAAGCAAAAAAAAAAAATCAAAAAGAGATGATGACTGATAATAAGCTTTTAAAATAGACCCACGTAAAAGAAGACATTTGCACTAAAAAAAAAAAAAGGCAAAATTATGAAACAACTGGAGTTTAGCATTTTTTTTCCTCACAATTTCCAGTTTCAGTTCTCCTCGTTCACCACCTTGTCTTATAGCTCCTCACTGTGACAGAACAAGTGGCATTTTCCCACACTTTTCACTTTTTTCCCCCCCTTCCCTTGAGGAAGATTTCAAATGTGGCAAAATTAGGGGAAAAAACAAAACACACACACACAAAAAAAAAAGACAAAAAGAAAACCACCAAGAAATTAAAAAAAAAAAAACATAAAAACATGTTGTGAAAAAAACCCCAACATAATTAATTCAAATGTGTTCAGTGGCAAACAGGACAAACAGTGTTCAGTGGCAAACAGGAAAATAAGGAAAAAATGAAAGCACAAGGTTTCTTCAACATGCTCATATTTAAATGGTATAAAATACTATTTTCCATCAAGACATGTAACCAACAATTCCTAAGATTTGAAAGTTCACTGCTGGCTGATTCATACAAGATCAGCTACTGCAAGGCAGGTGGTACTGTAAAAGACAGGCACTATCAGGACGTTGTTTTGCACCACATTCCGATTCGCCATCGAAAACACTCTGAGTTACACAGTGCTGAGCCAAACACAGTCTGTTTTTAACATTAAATAAATCCTTTTGTTCTTCCTTGCACCTGAACCCCTTCCTATGTCCAAAACAATAAACTAAAGCCAAGTATTTCTCTCTGACAGAAATGACTAAGCCCTTTCTGGGCTATGAATCTCATTCATTTCCTGGAAGGAGACTAAAAACCTCAATACTTGTGACTTGAAAAGCAGGGGGAGACATCAAAACTGGCTGACAAATTCCAGTTTTTCCTGGCTTCGTCCTTTTATGCATTACTGTTCATTTTTTCATTTTCCCGTTAGGTACAAGATTGTTTATAAAGCCACCTTCAGTGCACCCCGCTGCTGCACAAACACACGCAGGTGGTGTTGTGACTAGGCAGGGGCCACCACGCACAACGTCACATACGTGACAGCCCATCTGAGGGCAGGGGTGCGGTGGCATCTCCCCTTTCCACTTAACAAACACCTGGAACATTTTTCTTTAATGAGTTCCCCTATTCATCATGCCTTTATCAATTAACACCCGGGGACTGGCATCAGTGCTGCAGAAGAAAAGGAGAAGATGGGGGAAGGTTAAGCTCCATCATAAAGGTGGGCTTTAAGCAGTCTTGCCCCAGCAGTTTTAGCAGCAGGACGGTTAGGGAAGGCTCCCATCCACCAGCCCCATGCGGTAAAGGCTGCGCACGGCGCCACCACCTACACCATCAGGTGAAGTTTCAATTCACTTTACCGCTTGGGTGACCCCAACAAAGATGCAAAAAACTGCAGGAGATGGTTTCTGTTAGCAGAGGGATATTCCTCATTCTTTTGTACTGCAGCCAAATGCTCCCTTAAGCTGTTTGGGTTAAGACGCTTTTTTTCTAAGCACCACCACAGTGCTCAACACCAGGCAGGGACACCCCCTCACAGGAGCAGAGACAGCCTCTCCAGCCCAGTGCTGACCCAAGGTTGGGGTCCAGGTCACACCATAGCTTCATATCTGGTCTCCCCAGCAGCAAAGCAGGCTCCTGAGCCCCACTACTTATATATTGTCTTAAATAGGAAACTTAATCTCTCGTATCTCCTACAGTACTTGCTCTGCTGTCACTCTGCATATCACCGTCTCCTCCAAGTGCTAGGGCCTTTTCACAAAAAGCCCCTTCATGGTCAGGGGGATCTCAAACATCTCCTCTCTGCTAGTATTGCCACTGACCAGGAGATGAGGATCATACACTTGCTGGGGACCCACAGGGTGAAGCATGCTTGCCAGTATCTTGCCTCATGCTGCAGGTTTCTTGGTCAGCAGCAGACACTGGACAACATTCCTCTTCTTCCCAATGCCCAGGCTAGCATCCTCCTCCCTCTACCCCAAGTAGTTTCCAAGGGAGCAAACTCCTACAGGGTCAAAGATCTGTCCATTTCTCTAACCCCCTAAACTGTCTGACCAAAGAAATATTACCTCTCCTCACAAATCTCACCAGACCTGGAAATATTTATCTGCTGTTCCAGGTGTTTTCCTAATTCCATGAAGGAGAACAGGCACTTTGCCTCCCTCTCCCTTCCTTTCTGCAGGGGAAAAGAAATCTAAAATTCCAACCGCGGGGAAGACACAGACAGGATTTTCTTTAATTTAGACCAAAAACACAACATGCATCAGCCAGGTTTGAACTGGTGCAGCTTGGGAGGAACGTGTTTAACACCAAGTAGAAAAAGGGCACGGAGAGGGCAATAAAGTAAAAAATGCCACAGAAAATGGGAAAGTGTTGCCCAAAGGCAAACTGTAAAGCAGTGAGGTTGGGTACTTCAGTTTACTCCACAAGACCTATTCCTAGAAAACAGTGACAACGCATTTATGAAATAAAATGGAAATTCTTCTTCATGAAAGGGAATTAAGCAAGTAGAGACACAGTTCCTTTTGCTATGATCCACAATTAATTTTCATAATTCAGGCTGTAATTTAATTGCTTTTACTAATAGCCTTAACCCTAAAAGAGTGCTCTTCCTCTTGAAAACAACTGTAATTAGTGGGAAAGCAGGCAGCAACTGTCCTTGTTTGATTACTAGCACAGTTAAGTCGCCCAGACAACCTGAACTCACCCTCCCAGCAATGCCCTTAAAACAACCAGAAACTGAGATGCTCTCAGACTTCTGCACTTAAGGCAGCCTCCTTGCAAGGTCCACGCTCCTGTGCTCCCGCTCCCCCTCTGACAGCCAAGGGATGCAGGCCTGAGTGTGTCAAGGACAAAAAAATAGTAGTGAAGATGCTGAACCCAACTCTGATGAACCCTGGGGGCTGCCAATCCCAAAAGACTTCCCTAACCTGATGGTACTAAGAGCAGGAAAGTTACTTGGAAGCATTTTTCTCATCGAGATTAAACCACTTTTTCTTTCTTTCTTTTTTTTTTTTTGAGGCAAACTGAGAAACTGTGGGAAGATTTTTTTTTTTTTTTTGAGCAGCTCTAACAAGTTATTCGGATTAATATTTAATACTGATTATCTCCATAAAGTGAATTATCTAGTTTTCAGAAGTTTTCCATAAACTGAATAATCCAGCTTTCACTTACGAAGGTGCGATCAACAAGAAAACCAGCTTCTCCCTCTCCCTCCTCCTCCTTCTCCTTTCTTCGAACCCATCAACAAACAAATGTCTAAGCACAGCACCTCTGTTAGGTCCCCAGTTTCCCCTAGCAGCAAGCTGCTTTTGGGCCAGCTGAGCTCAACATCTGACCAGCCTGCGAGAGTGAGCAGCTCCTGGCATGGCTGTCACGCAGGCACAAGTGAGGACTACCAAAAGGTTCGTGCTTTCTTGTTTCTTTTGTTGTACTTTAAATAACGTGGCTAACAAGTCCTGACCAGTGCAACTGCACTAAATTCCTGAATTATTTGCAATGCTCCCTAGACAATCCAGGCTCTCTCCTTATCCAATCCTTTTATGTCTTATAAAGGGAATACAAACATTTTTTCCAAATAATAAAACTCCAATGAATAAATTATTCTTCTATCTTTCTATCAACCCATATGTCTCTAAATCCTCATAAAAATGAATGAGGTCCAAAAACACCAGATGGTGCCGTAATTTTCTCCAGCGATACGTCTCTCAAAAGTAATTTTTCTCCAATAAAAATAGTCCAGCATGGGACTCAAAACTGACAGAATCTCACAAGCATGAGGTCCTAACTGGTGATGGATGATAGCACCCGCATCTTTCACACCACCAATACTAAAAAGAGCATCCTGACACTGTCAAGGCAAGGAGTTGCAGGGGCAAGCAGGGAGGAAGGAAGGTCTCATGCTCCCTCCAAATCCTCATAAATTCCTTGTTTCTCACCCATTTTGATCTTTAGGAGTGGGGGAAGAAACAGAGTGCTGGGACAACCCTTGATCACCCCGTGGTGGAAGATGAAGAACCTTGTCCTCCTCTTCTCACCTGTGCTGAGATCTGAAGCCCTCCTGCCCCAGTTCAACCCCTTCTTCCCTTCCCAGCACAAGGAAGCAACAGGAGTCAGGGCTTCTCAGAGTCAGGTGAAAGGAGAATAAGGCCATAATAAGAATCAAAACTACACTTTCACAAAGGAGGAAGAAAGGATACAAGAGCCAAAACTAAAAATCATACAAACTGCTTAGAGGATACCAAAATAGATGTCAGGCTCAGCCCAAGCCTGGACCTCAGAGAGAGGCTAAGGGAATTACTGACCTCTCTTGGGCTGAAGGAAAAGCCATCCAGAAAGCTTTCATAAGCCCCCACTCAACAAGGGTGGGCAGCAAGCACTGCCCAGGCAGGACTGCAGCGAGAGCTCCTCGCTGTGAGTGAATGAGCACCAGAGTTTGGATCGGCTTTTGTTTTACTCAGGAACAAGGGGAAAGATCAAAACTTCATTTAAGAGCAATGACTACAAATGAGCAATGAGTACAAAGGGAGATGTCACCTTTTCACTGCAACAGTGCCCATGAGGCAACCACTAATGCAGCACGTTCAAGACACGCTTGTCTAACATTTCAAACATCTACAGAGACTTTGTGTAGTGATTGCAGCACACATCCCTCCTTTTCTGCTATATTAAATTTTTTTATGTATAATATTTAAATCTGAAAAGCAAAAAAAAAGTATGAAAAAGACACAGAAACAAAAAAACATACAAGTCCTACACAAGTCTCATGACAGCAACATGCTCTTTTCCATATAAATGTTGCAGCACACCTGAAAATTAACAATTAGCATAGTGACAAATTAAAGAATTTTGCTCTTTAGATAGCAGCTGCCCTGGCAGAGCTTAATCTGGTACCAACTGAGCTGACCCACAACACACCCAGAACAAACTTCCCCATGTTTCAAGCAAGCAGGTACCCAGTTGCCTTTGCCCAAGCATCTCTCAGTACCGCTGGTATCCTACTGATGCTTCTGGGTTGGGCTTCAGCTGGTTTTGATAAAAATCTTCGCCAAGTCTGTAAACAAAACTACAGCTGATTTCATCAGGCTTTTAATCAAGGTCTTCATTGCTAAGACCCAACAGCTGTTCCAGCAGTTGAGTAATGTGAACAAAATATTTACTACACACCAAAATGAAACAAGTAAAGGCTTTTTTTTTTTTTGTCCTGTCTAGCCAATATTTGAATGAGACTTGGTACGTGTTTTTACATCTCTTGAAAGAGCTGCTTACAACAGACAGACAAAAACCATCCTTCTCCTGAGGAAGGCAGTAGCAGATTTCAAGCTATCTGTCATTAAGAATTAGAAAGATTTAAGACAGGAAAAAAGCCCTCACCCAAAGAAATGTGCTAAGTGCTCCGCTTTTACTGCCCAAAAGCTTGCATGAATCTCTCTTTCAGTTTGGCTCACATGGAAACTGCCTGTCCTCCAGTTTTTAGCAATTTAAAGTACTAAAAGGAAAACAGCCAAAAGTACCAAATTTTCAATGAAAAACATGTGAAGCCATCAAGTTTAACACTGCTTCCAACTTCAGCTATAAATCAGCTGTGTCTGCAAAAAAAATTATACTCTTCAGCAAAACCTAACTACAGTTTTCTTTTTGCAATGAAACCTGAAACCAGGAAAAATTCACCTGATTTTGTTACAAAATTTTTCAATAGCATACCCTACTGTAAAATTGTGTATATTTTCATCCCACTTCCTCTACAATTAAAAAAAAAGGACACAAAATCTGTTTAATGATATTCTCCCCAAAGAATAATTATAGTCATAAATAAAGCATAAACACTGACAGAACCGTGATAAAAATTATGTTTACTCTGTACATCAGCATGCTTACAGTAGCACATTCTTGTATTTTGTGACTGTCTCCTTTTCGTCTGCATAATTTAAATATCTCACTTGGTTGGAATCATGGCAGCAATACTTCCCTGCTATAATTCTTGCTTTTTTTAAACAGGCAGCTCTTTAATCTTGCAAAGGCAGAGCCTATTTATAAATACAGAACTGCATTCACAGTGAGTCAAGGCACAAAAAGCTTCTGGAGAGACTGAATTACAATTGTCATTATTATTCTTCTTAAACCCCTGGGCACAACCCAAATCTCTGATTACCCCTCTCATACTTGAACAATTTTTCATCTTAACCACAAAATAAAGCACAAGGGTTGAGAACCTGGGATGAAATGGTGAAGTACTCCACTGCAAACTGTGCACCAAACCACTGTTAAAAGCTTTCCAACTTAAAATAAAACCTTACCGCCTTCCGAGCTCCCAAGGATGTTCCAGGTTGATGGCAATTTTTCATGAGCAACAGCCATCATCAGATCGTTATCCAGGGACTGCAGGTCTTCTATCCCTAGCCCAAACTTATCCAGCAGCATCTTGTGACCAGCGGCAGCAACACGTTCTGCATTATCGACTAGAAAGCGAGACAACTTGCAAGACAGATTCTCTGTGTAAGTGACGGGAGAGGTGCTGAGGACCACAGGTGAGTATCCCCTTGTGTACATTAACACAGAGACAGAAACTGCTTCTTGGCATCCATGGCCTGTAATTATAATGTAAATTAATCACTAACATTAGCTATTTTCAGAAAATACTTTAGTTTTTCCTCATTCCTTCCCTGCCTTTAAGAGCTGTGACCGCTCCTCCAGAATTATTTTGTTCTTCCTTCTAATCACATCTGTTTGTCATAGGCGCATCCACTTACCATGTCTGGGGATGAACTTGGACTCAACCAGACTGTAAACCGTCAGTCCTCCCAACTATACTGACATAATTAATTCTAGAACCTGTCTTTCTAGATTAAGGTTCTTTAACTTTAAAGAAGAAAGAAGAGGTAACCACATCAGGATGAAATCACACAAATCAAATTCCTGAAGATTCTTGGATAAGAACTAAGAAAAATGAGGTGCTCAAGAAAAAACAACTCTTGAGTAACATACCGATTTATTAACACCTGTTTTGTACCTATCCAGTGTTTCCATGTAGGCCAGAAGCTTTTAACTAATGCATGCTTTATGCTTTTGGCAGGCTTGATTAAATTCTGTATCTACTCTCTGACTTACAGCTCGGACCCTCACAGTCTAAGGGAGTTTGGCACTCAAACCTCTTATGTACCTTGTGCATTCCTCCTCCTCCTCTGCCATCTAAGCGAGGGTGGATGTCCTACATCTAAAAGAGGTGCAAGCTGTACCTCTCACTGAAGAGCTACCCATGACATACTACGGGTGCAAATCAAACTTTCTAAAATATCCCTGAATAACTACAAGTATATAAGCAATCTAGTAACTGCAGAAGGAAGCATGTACTTACCACATCTGCAGTTGTTTTTAAAGTGCTTCAAGTTCCCTTATGTTTAATTTGGCCACTACGAAACAACACTAACACCAGCAGGGCTGTATTTTAACCTCACACCTTATTTTCATCTGTTCATGGCTTCTGTTGGACACAGGCAGAGGATTAAGTGTTGCCTGTAGCCTCTTGGTTTTGTTCCTAGCCCAGAAGCAATCATTTAACATTGTCGTTTGAGGCCTTTTAAAAAAAGAAGGAAAAAAAATACTTTGCTACCCTGGAATAAGCATTGAATTTTCTCCAGTTGTATTCCATGACAGGACCCACTAAGTAACAGCAGAGAACTTTCCCTTTCTATACTCACCAGTTATTCTAAGATTCTAACTTCCCTTTAGAAAACAAAACCAATTAATAACCAGACCCTATTGCACAGGTACATCGTGCCTATAGCCACCCACTCCTCACACAAATGAAAAGGTCACCGAGCACACAATAAAGGTGACAACCAGGGTGTATGCTACATCCCCCATGGGGACAAAACCAAGGCAGAGAGATGGCTGGGAGGCGACAACCTCCCCTGTTTGCAGCGAGGCACCCCTAGAATGATTTCCCCAAGACCCCTGCAGTGGGTCTGGCTCCAGCAGAGCCCCAAGCATCCCGCACCTCCACCATGAGGGCCCTACCAGCCAGGCTGACTGCTGCACCCAGGGAAGGCTCAGGAAAAAACACGGCTTTTGCAGGGGTTAGGATGCCCCAGGGTGAACAGTTGTGGCATAGAACTAATTCTCATTAAAAATGATGCTATCCCTGAAGATTGCACTTAAAACACTCACCCAACTACACCAGCCTGCGTAATGCTGTCTGCGCCTGACACCGTGCTGGTGTGGAGCACTGTGAAAGGCAGGAGCGCCTATGGCCAAACTCAGCTTGGATCCTAAAGGCCATCATTCCCTCCCTCCATTTCACCCACAACAGAACCATACAACGGAGTTACACCAAACCATCCAGTTGTGCCCAGCTTTGAAGTGGGGGTGGGGTACAGCAAAGAGCTGAAAAATGTCAACAGGAGTTAACACGCACCTGGAGCGATGGACCGAAGAGCATTGTCACTAATTCGCTCCGCAGACACGATGTGCCTCTTCAGGGATCCATCGTAAACAAAGTAAAACTCGGCATCCTCCGGGAGGTAAATGTCTTTGTCAAATCTTGCATTTATAGTCAGCTGTCCCTGAAAAATGAAAGCGCTTTCATAAACATCCAGTAAATTTCTCATCTCCAACGAACGCTATGATACATACTTCAGATGCAAGTTTATTGCAACCTTTTCACCTGTACTATACAGAGGCTGTGACCCAATGACAAATCTGCAGTTTTCTACTTCCACTTAGAAAATAACACTGGTTTTATGCCTGCACAAGCAAAGGTGATTTAAAAACCCCTACCTTTTAAATTATGTCTTTCAAGTGATCCCTTTTGTCCTGACCCACACAAATATAACTGACTTGTTATTTAAAATGCATTAGAATAAATGAGCCAGTGAACCCAAGTATTTTTGCCATTTACAAAAGCAGGCTTTGTGTTAAAAAAATTTAAAAACTCAAAAGTGCTTGAAATTATCTTAGACTCAGGTTTACAAAACAAAAGCACTGATGTAATTCCACAACTGACCATGCTGGTTTCAAAGAATACTAGTTCCCAGATATCTGCCCATGGGTTTCTTTATAGTAAATAGAAAGCAACCAGCCAAGAAAAATCTGTCATACAATAGCTTCAGAAAAGAACAGGAAAGGGATCTGAGAAGCAGCAAACAATAACAAATGCCTGACATGTCTGAGGGAGGAAATTTAGATGAAGTTGCATTTCCTCGAAGAGGACAGCCTGCTCTACCACAGTGCCTGGCTGCCACAGTTGTTCCAAATAAGACAGAATTGCCCCAACATCTGGGAGAAATGGTGTTTTCTGTAAGACACCCTGCAGAAGAGTATCTCAGCCATTCACACTTCCAATCCCTGCCTGCCCTGTCTCTATTCAAAACAGTTACTACAGCACTGACACCACCGGCTGCATAAACAAGTCTGGCAAAAACCTGCACCAAAGCACAGGACAGCAGCACAGAAACTTCCGTGATTGAAAACCTCAGTTATGCTCCTGACTGTCCTCAGAAGCTTCTGGCTCCTTCCCCTGTTCATTGTATGGCAAACATACATTTTGCTGCAGTGAGACTCCTGCTGCCCCCTGCACCGTGACATCTTTTCCTGCCTTCCCCAAGGACATCTTTCTCGTCACTCGTAACAATGCAAATCCTGCATTTGTTTTCCTCTTAAATACAAGCTGGTCTACTGAACTAGAGGTGAAGAGGCAAGGGCCAGTTTCAGGCACAAAATCTTCCTTGGACAGGAATGTTCCTGTAAGGATAGATGCAAACAACATTAGGAGTCCAGTATTGAGAGTAAACATGCCTGTCATCCCAGAAACTGAAAATGCACCTCTTTTTAGTAACCTGAAGTATTATTGTAACTGCCAAGTGTTTTCTCCTATTTCTTTTTGGGGTTTGCACTGTCATACCCACAATTTATTGCTATTGTTATTACTAATTATTTTTGTTACTCTTTTTATGTTAGTTGTGAATAGCCCTTTTTGTCTGTTGAGTAATACTATGGATGGCTGTTCTGGGGAGATAGGAACAGGCTAAGTCCCTAAAGACAATCCACAGAAGGCTCCAGTGGGTGCCTCACTGACAGCAGCCTGTGCACAGGAGCACAGCAGAATTTCTTCCGCACAGGCACTGGTGGCCACAACTCCCAAACCACTACACCCTCTGGACACCTAAGGCTGAGCGACTACACAGCCAGCTAGCTTTCACATTTTGTGGCAATATTTCACATTTCATAAACCTACTCTTGGGGGGGGAAAAAAAGAAAAAAAAAAACCCCAAGCTCAAATAATAGCCAGTGGCTTTTACTGCTCCTTTTTTTAAAATGTTCATTTAGACTCAGTAAGGACAGTGGAACATCTTAAACTGATTGCACTACATAATGTACAGGCCATGAGGGAGAATTTCACAACTCCTTGTCTTATAATGGATGAAGGAAAAAAGCAAGAGCAGAAAAAAACGGAGTGGAAAGCTCGCATGTGTATGATAAAAACAGGTTTTCCATAACCCAAGTCCTTACAACCCTCCAGAAGAAGAAATTGCTGGTAATTTAAGCAAAGATTTTGCAAAAGAAATGCAAATCGTCAGCAAGCTTGTATCTGGCCAAACAAGATTCATTTGGAAAATCCTACATGATCCAAAAAGAGGGTTAAGTCGTATATTATTAAGGAGGAATCAAAGATAACAAAGAGAGCAACTTTCACAGAGAAATGCAGCTTAAGCTGCATCTTTTTGATGCTGGAAGGTTACCACACCTGGCGTCAGAAACAGTTATTTCACAAAGGACAAGCTCCTACCATCATCTCCAGCACTTCCCACTTGTCAACGCATCCATCCTGACTTCAGACATTCTAGCTTCGCATTGCTCAATTCCATCATCTTCCTCCCTACTGCCACTACTAAAACATGTATCCGTTTGCTCTTCAGGCCACCACAAACGCCTTTTGCTCCACCTTTAAAGTATCTTTTTTCTCCCCACCTACCCCTCTACAAAATACCCTTGAGTGCAGTTATGGCATCTGCCCTTCTCATCACCTGAAAATCTTTTACGGTTGCATCCTACTACTGCTGGAGCTCACCCCTACACTTTCATCCCCTCTGGTCCCTCCACTGCTTTGCACAACACTTGTCACCGCTGACCATGCCCCGTGATAGCCGGTGGCTGCCTGCCCTCTCACAGGACACCTCCTCTTCCACCACACATCAGACCTTCTGCACCCCGCATCCTCTCCTCTGAGATAACAGCCTTCATCCCGGCTGCAGATCTACACATCGCAGAGCCTGTCTCAGACTATTTGGGCAGGCATACTTACTGCACTTTGCAGACACTTTAATACCAAACTCTGTGGAAGCTTTCATCTTTATAAAGCAAGATATGCTAGCCACCTTTTGGAAAAGACATGGAAAAAATAAAATCATTTGTGCTAAAGGGAAAGCCATGGCTGTTCAAAATTTATCTAATACTATATTTAGACCTGATTACTTAAGCACACCTTACTTAAGCATCCCAGTCTTCCTTTAGCACAGAATTACATTTATTTAATTACAGGTTTGAATGTAAAGCAGTACTTCCAATAAAAGAGTTAGGGGTCTATAAACTACTATATAGGGATCTGTATACTGATCTATAAACTAAAGAAACAGAGTTCATAGGACAGAGTGAAACGAGAAAGAAGAACCTTGTTTGATCAATTCCTTTCCTATATTTGCAAAATCTCTTTTTTTATATTTTAATATAATTACTATAACTGTTAAGACTATACGTTGCATATGTAGTATACATATAATCTACATCCTTATATTTATATTCACTAATAAAGATGCTGTAATGCAGCCAGACAACATCACAAACAGATGTGACTGATGGAGATGGCTGCTCCCACAATCCGTTTGCACTGCTGGCACAAATGTGTTTATTTGGCAGATCGGTCTTACCCACTCTTATGACCACGAGCACTCCCCCCCAAACATTGCTGGCAGAAGTCATTCATTACACACATGAAAACAAACATAACACTGAACTCTGAGGATGCTTTTATTGCTGCCTTGAGAGGTGTCCCCCTGTGTGTCTGTGCACACATCAAGGATGCTTTCCCATTCCTTTTCACAGCTGTGAAGGGAGCTGCAGTGAGGCAGCACTGTAATTAGCATGCCACTCATTTCTCTGTGTGAAGCCAACTTTGTTATCAAAACTGTTTAATTATTTTTTTTTTCTTCCAACAAAGACGACCTGCAGTCCATTCTAGAAAACACCTATATTGAAAAATACTTGGAGGAAGTGATGCACATCGTGAGCCTCCTCCAGGCTCTGCAGATGGAAACGGGCAGAAGCATTTACCCAGCTCCCAAGCCAGACCACCTTTCAGGGTGGAAAAGGAGGAAAAGCAGATGAGGGAAAAGTCTGCCAGCTTACTTAGTTCTTTGCACTCTGTTTTTGGATGTATGACCTTGCCTTTATCTGCATTTAAATGCAGATCGCTCAAGGGTGGTGACTCTACCATGCAGCACCCAGCTATGCACACAGGCAATCAATCTTTTACTTGAAAGCTGCCAATCTTACTAGTAACGACTGTACATTTCTTCCACAACTTTGATCAACACATTGAAGAGCTTTGGGCCAAAAACATCTCCCAAGTGTAATACACTCTAGTGTTTGTCACATGAACGTCTGGGTAAGAGACTGATGCAGAGAACCATATTAGAAGGAAAAAAAAAAAGGAAAAAAACCACAACCAACAAAACAAAACCACGAAAAACTTAGGGTTTCCCAGGCCATATAAGAACCACCTGGAAAGACTAATATAGAAAGGGTTGAAAAATATATACATTGTAAATAAAAGAAAAATTCACTTTCACATCTGCTTTGGTCAGACTGCAGCAGGCTTCTTGGAGGGGTGGTTAATGTCCCAGGTCTGTCAGTGTGTAAGAGGCATTTGTACCATGCCCTTAACAACGTGCTTTAACTTTCGGTCAGCCCTGAAGTGGTCAGGCAGTAGGACTAGCTGGTCATTGTACATCCCTTCCAACTGAAATAGTCTAGCCTATTCCATTCTACTTTGGATTATTATTTTTTGTAGTAAATGTGAAAGTTCAGTGTTAGAAAAGTGCAACAGAGCTTCAAAAATGTGTACGAACTCAATCTCTATAAACTTCTTTGCACACACAAAATAAGCTCACCTAGGCAGAAACCCAGAAGCTGTACACTAGCCCTTTAAGAAAATGGTTTATTTTACTAGCTTAAACTTGACGGATAATTCATATCCTTCCATTATACCCATTCCCTGTAGAGGGCATTTATTTCCTGGCTTCCCTGGGCAAGCTCAGCCCAGGGAGCAGGTTGCAGCAGGAGCTCCCTGCACAGATCTTGCAACTGCAGACAAATGAACTGGGAAGAGAGACTGAGGTGGGAGCAATTCCAGCCCCATCCTCCTGCTCCTTTCCAAGCAAAGCACACAGAAAGGAGGGAAGTGCACCGGATCTTGCAGTGAGACTCAGTAATGTATTCCTCCACCAAAGCAATGCCCCTCTGCTTCAGAAGGCTTTCCAAGAGCTTTTTGGGAGATGCTACCTCTTTTGTAGCAGCGCTGCTTCTTGGCGGAGCCCATGCACTCAACCCAGAGTCTCAGTCAAAGCACATACACAACACTCGACTATTACCACAAGGTTATTTAAACCCTCACAAACTTGGAAAAACGTTAACAGGGAGTTACAGGTTTATTTCTGTGTGTAGGTATGCTTAAGCATGCTTCTCAGGGTCCATGAGGACCTCAGATAGTTCAGTTCCCATTTAACCAGAGCAAGAGGAAGGACGTGCCACTTCAGCATCTCAGCAAATAAACACAGCCCCTGGTCACAGCTGGTTTCTCAGGCAGATGCTGGGGAAGGTCCTTGCCCTCAGGCTCCCACAGTGTTGATTCTGATGGACATGTAGAGAAAGCAAATTTTAAAGTCAAAGGGCACTTACTGAGACCAGCCAGCCATTCTTTTACTTAGATTTACACCTCAGTGGCTCAAAACAAGTACCTCAACTCTAGCTAACCACCACAGGAACACAGGGGAACAGGAGATCCCTCAAACACAGTCCAGGCCTGTAACAGCAGAGAATATCAGGCAGCCACATCATCATCTCCAACTGCAGAGATACGAGAAATTGCACAGAAGAAAAAGAAAATGAGAGAAACCCTTGGCCCACTGAAGCTAGAAGTTTTGACACCAATTTAATGAGAACCAAGATTATCATTGCAGTTCTCGAAATAAAAAAACAAAAAATCATGCCAGGGGGATTGAGGAAAGGAAGCTGCAGCCACGGAAGCATTAATAGAGACACTAACTCAACTCTAAATGCATTAAACCCGTGGTTGAGCAAGCGTTTGGCAGCATTGACCTCTGTGGGATCCACAAAGGAAAGCACACCTTTTATTTCCAGTGAAAACACCGCCGGGGCACCGGAGCCAAGAAGGAGATTAGGAAGGTTTGTGTTTTTAACAGGACTTATAGGCCTGTGCACTCTTTCTTTGTAACCAAACAGGTTTTTCAGATGTATATTTTCTTTTGGTTTCCCTAGGGCGCTCCAGGGCTGACCGGGTCGGGCACGCAGCAGCAGGGTCCCTCGAGCTCCACATCCCGGGTGGGGAGCAGCAAAGACCGCCTCCCACCTCCACACACACTCTGACACTCTTCTGCTTCCCAGCGAGGGACTGGGCCAGGGTCCCTGCAAGGAGAAGAGGGCAAGGGAGGTAGCAAACCCCCACGGCTGAGGCATGGTGGCATCCAGGCAGCCAGGACAGAAGGCAGGGGCGAGCGTGGCACTTCCACTGTGCCACTTCCTACTCGGCTGCAAATCACCCATGCAATAAATAACTGACCCTTACCCTGAACTGAGGTTCTCCCACTTGGAATACCGTTAGGAAACACCATCTTCTTCACCAGCAACCTGCCCCAGCAAAACAGGTGCAAGGCAAAAAGGCCACTACTGGGCTTACAGATCCAGGCCACTGTGCTGGCTAACACTTCAACTTCAGTGCTTGCACCCTATCCTTGCATACACAGCCTGGATATTTTCCCAACAGCCTTTTGCCATAAAAATACCGCATTCTAAAGTACGCTAAAAATGTCTTTACCAAGCTATGTAAGCAACATAATAGCTTGAGAAATAATGTTTTATCCAGCAATTTCAGGGATATTATCTGCAAATATAATAGTACAAACAGCCCCCCCATTTGTAGTTAGATGCTCTAAGAAAAATATCAATGCACAAGGATAAAAAAAAAGTGCTTCTTTATTCATAAAATGCAAGACCCAACATCTCAAAGTAAATGTGAATTCCCAAGTACTGCTAGCAATAATGGGGCTTTTTTCCACTATGTAAGCTGCAACCAGCATTTAGCATAAATATTTCTTCACTGTTCAAAAGACTAATTTCAGAAAATCTTTGTATTTTAATGTGAATTGTTTAAATATATTCTGCTTGTGCTTAGACAAGAATAGAGGCAAGAATAGTTTCCCTGAGCCAGCCATGCAGTTTCAATGATCTTTGCTGCAACTTAGCTGCAACTAGGAACAATACTACATAAAAGATGCTAAAAAAGTAGTAGGGAAATGGTAAATAAACACAGAACAACCATACTCAAATAATTAATAACAAGGACAAAGTTACAAACATGACTTTCTAATGTTTGGTGATATTTTTATAACGACAACCAGACAGCTCTGGTATACAGGCCACAGTAAACACTGTTGTTCAAGAAAGCATGTGCACCGTTTGAATGGAATGAAATAGGATTCAAGGCTAAACACACAATGAAACAGCAATTGTACCCTGGGAAGGAAAGGAGTAATAAACCGAAAAACAAAATAGGAGATAAAAGCTGAACATTCCTCTATAACCATATAGCTAATAAGATCTTAAATGAAAATAGGGGCTTTTTGCTCAATTGAATGACTTAAGTATACTAGGTTGCTGCTTCTCTTAATTTCTTTTCTATCTAGAGTAACAGAAAACGCGTAATTCCACGTGCAGACTGGAGAAAGGTATGTGATGATATGGTCATATTTAGCATTACACATTGGCCAAAAGCCTACGCATAGATTTTTATAAAAATTAACTATGCATGTACGGTTGCTTTGAGAAAAAACAGTCTTCTGCTGATTTACACAACAAAACACCAGCACCCCAAGAACCTTATTCATTCTCACCAGGTAAAATACTGGCCTTCAGCCTCCGCAACTATGCAGAAAATACTGCCTGTACGTGGGAAATGCAGATTCTCCAAACAACATCACCTTCACACACCAAGTATTTGTAGGTACTTCTTCAGTGTGAGGCAGCTTTGTGAGAAATGCTGAGGAAGCGTTTGCACAGACACCTCTGGGCAGAAGTAAGAAGCACCCACACTTACTTAGGGAGAGACAGCACAAGGGAAGCCTGCTGACGAGCCGCGGAGGCACCTCTCCATTCTTGTCAGAAGAGTGAGCAGAAAGGGCCCACTGACCACTTGAGTCCCAGAATAAAATCATGGAATCATAGAATGGATAGGAGTTAGAAGGGACCTTAAAGATCATATAGTTCCAACCCCCTGCCATGGGCAGGGACACCTCCTGCTAGACCAGGCTGCTCAAAGCCCCATCCAGCCTGGCCTTGAACACCTCCAGGGANCCTGTATCCATTGTCCATCCAGCCTGTATTTGTGCATGGGATTGTCCCAACCCACGTGCAGGACCTTGCACTTGGCCTTGTTGGAATTCATGAGGTTTGCACAGCCCACCTCTCAAGTGTATCAAGGTCCCTCTGGATGGCATCCCTTCCCTCCAGCATGTCAGCCACCCCACACAGCTTGATGTCATTGGCAGACTTGCTGAGGGTGCACTCAATCCCACTGTCCATGTCATCAGCAAAGATATTAAACAGCCCTTGTCCCAGTATCAGCCCCTGAGGAACAGCACTGGTCACTGGTTTCCCCTTGGACATTGAGCTGTTGGACCACAATCCTTTGAGTGTGGCCATCCAGCTAATTCCTTATCCACCAAGTGGTCCATCTATCAAATCCATTTCTCCAATTTAGAGACAAGGATGTCATGTGGGACAGTGTCAAATGCTTTGCACAAGTCCTGGTAGATGACGTCAATTGCTCTTCCCTTATTCCCTAATGCTGTAACCGTGTCATAGAAGTCCACCAAATTTGTCAGGCACGATTTGCCCTTAGTGAAGCCATGTTGGCTGCCATCTGAAGGATCCTTACAGCAAGGCTGCAGCACAACCTTGAAGAGAAAAGCACTAACAAAGAAATTTCCTTATAAAGACCAATAAGCTGCACTCTTTTAATATGAAATACCAGCAAGTTCCTCACTTTGGTTTCAATGTGGTGCCTTTTTAAAAGGAAAAATAAGTGTTGGTAGAAGCTATTGCCACCTTTTTGATTGCTAAATAGCCCAAATAAACTGGGGTAAAAAATAAAGCATTGTTACATCCAAACTGATGACAAAAGTACACTCCAACCAAAAAAGAATAAGAAGGATGGAAGAGATCCTGAGAAGTTAGCTAGCTGACTCCCTGCCTCAAGGCCAGATCAATGCTTCCCAGGATGTTTCTCAAACATGGGTTTTGTCCACCCTGTTCTGGAAGCACCCCCCGCACAGTCGCATACCACACAGTACTGGGAACTTCTTCCCATCCAAACAATTCCCTGCCTGGCGTCTCCCACCTTCTGCACCTGGTACATATTTGGTCTCTTTTAAGGGCCTAACAAGCCTTTGGCCTTGAAAAAACGATATCTGTGTGATACCAAACAGCNGTACACCTGTTTTCATGCACAAACTGAGCTCTACACTGTTGATGACTTTGGAGCTGGATTATTTTTTTGTTTTGAAGAGCAGGAGAGATAAAAGGTTGTTTTATTTTGTTGAGTTTCAATAGCAGATCAGCCTTAAACCTTGTGGGTTTTCAGTCAAGCTTATCGCACTACTCCTTCCTCAGTGATAAACTGAAGTACATCTGCTGTATTGGGAGTATCTAGGCATTTTCCCAAAGCTGATGCCCTAAAATAAGATACACTTTCTGCCTCCTCGCTACTCTCAACACAGGCTCACTCTCTTCACAGTCACAGGTAGAAAAGCAAGTTTCTTGTTGAGAACTGCAAGATTTGCCATCAGGAAAAGGAATAAGAATCCAACAGAATTTAAAAAAGAATGCAGGCATCTAAAATACTGCTTATTTATTGCAAAACCAAATACAATTCCTCTAAAAAGAAGAAACCCAGTAACAGGTAATAACATACATATGCCTGCAAGACCCTATGCTGCTCTGCACTGCTAAGTTGCCTCTAGTGTTATCCACTTTGAAAAGAAATACGTATTAGACATAGTGATGCATTTCATTCAGGGCACATGCAACACACTCAGATGCTTCCCAAGTCCTCGTTTTCTACAGCATCATCTTATCATAAAAAATTACCCTCCTCAGTCCCGTTTCTACTGTTGCACCCTCTCAGTCAGCACTCTGCTCTTTGTTTCGCTTATGTCAGCTCTTCCAGCTCGCACTGCTGTCATTGCCATCGCAAAGTACCATCTCCAGAAAGATGTCAAGCACAAACACAGCAGGAGCTTACAGTCCACCAAGGTTGTGAGGGGAGCCTGGCACGATTTTAGGCTACAAGCAACCGGCATGACATGCAGCAAGGGGGCCATCAAAAAAGCCTAAGGCTGCGATACAGGTGTCACATAAAGCTTTTAAGCTGCCCTGCTGTACTGGAATACAGGGTGGTGGCAAAGCAAAGGAATAACTGGGGTACTGCAGGGATCAACTCCTAATGGAAGATCAAAAGGCACGTGAATAAAGTATAACTTGAACAGCCAGCCATTTCAGAAACATATTCTAGTGCCAAGCCCAGAAGCTCAGAGACATGTTATATGATCACAAGTATGTGGCTGCAGGAACTCAGCCATGAGCAAGAAACCCCTCCAATGACTCTGCAAATCATAAAGATGAACAGAATGAAAGTATCCACTCATTTCTTCCCCAGCACAGGCTGGCAACACTAATCTCTCATGTAAAGGTACAGCTGGCAGCAAGACCACTTACACGTCACCATGAGCAACACCCAACGCACTAACCTGACCCACTCCAGACCCGGGCACACAATCTCATTTTTGTTGAATTAGTGAGAGCACACGACACAGAGCTTAAGCCGGCTTTGTGCTTTTTATGCCTGCTGTATGTCACCAGCAGGAAAAGAGACGGTACCTGACCGGGCTTCTGGTGTAGATTTAATCTACCCTTTATTGGTATCTGAACCAGAGAGTAAATTTATAGAAAAGCAGCATTTTGCATCACATGGCCAGTACTTTTTTTAACTTGTCACCAGTGGTCTTAAAGATGTGTTCGGTGCACCGTCAAATCGCAACAACAGGTAAAGAGGAAAAGTTTTCAGTCTCCCATATGGCAAAGTAATCAACACTTGTAGAGAGTAGGATACCTTCTAATTCTGGAATATCCAGATAGAAATAAAAATAGCCTAGATGCCTTTATCAGAAAGAAGGAAGTTGGGGGAAAGGAAGAAGACGAAAACATCTTTTCAAGCATTACAGAGTGCCAAAACATGTATTAACATTCTTGCTGGTCTGCCGTTAAAAATATCATTCAGTGTTTTGCTGTCAATAGCAACACAATTTATGTTGGTGCATAAAATCATACAGAGGAATTAAGAAGCTTGGGAATGAGCTGTTCAGATATACACGTCAGAAAACTTCTGAAATAAGGCAGATTAATACAAAATGAACATCCATTCTGACATATTAACTAAATAAAAGGAGCTTCCTCTTTCAGTTGGCTTGATTTAAAATACATAAATCAGACTGCTAATTATTCTCATGTCCTGTGTGACATCAGGGCTCTACTGTTGCAGACACTACACAAACACATGTAAGCACGGAGTCCCTGCCCAGAAAAATCCCAATCTGAGGCCTGAATAGAAAAACTAAAAAATGGAGGAAAAATAATACACTGTGGGAGCAAAAAATGATCCACCCCCCCCGCTGATGGACATGCTTTGAAGTACCCGTTCTTTTCCTTCATGTCTTTTAAAATAGATCCCATTCTTTTGCATGTATTGCCTCAGTCTCATGCTGGCAGCAACTCTGCACCCACAGGGCAGCCTGTGGACAGTTTTCTGTGTGCCCCCATGCAAGCCGCCCACCATGGACCTGACCAGGCTCCACAACAACACACTCGTGACTCTGGGTCACTGGCGCTGGGTCAGGCCGGCAAACACAGCTCCATGCAGTAGCAAATGCACACTGAAACCCCAATTCACATTTACATTTTAAACCACGTTTCTCTTTTTGCATTTTGAAATAACCATCTAAACAAGACAGTGGTTTCAGCCTGGATACACACAGACTGGCCCAGGATATGGCCAACCCTACTGTTACAAAAGGCCTCTGCTTTGTTTCTCACCATCTGCTAACTAAAATGTTGTTTCCTACTGACCTTCTTACTGCGTGAGAAAATCGCCACTGAGCCGATGTTACAAACAGTGATAATGAGGAGACAGCCAGAAGCAGCTAATCGCCAAGGATGGGATAACAAGTAGTTAATCACTTCAAGGTTCTCTTATGCGTCAAGTTTGTACTCCTGGACCGATTAGGGTAGAGCTGTGGATACTTCAAGGAACATCCTTATCAACCTCAAGACCTTGGCAAACTTACAGTAAACTTTTACTGTTCTGAGAGGACTCAATACCTTAAAAGGATAATGTGAGGAAGGGTCTCCTTAGCCAAATGACCACCACGAAGCTCGCACTTGTGCAGAAGTGTTCTGCAGATGCAGCAAAACTTAATACACATGTGCAAAAAGGCTCTTCGGTCACCCTAATGACTAAGTTCAGGTGGAGTTATGTATTACGCAGGTGAAATCATGAGAACATTTGTGTATAAATAATGGGTGAATACCCCGGAAGGTGTGTTAGATTTGTGGGTTTCCCCCTAGCACTTGACTTTGAATAAAGCAGTATCTCCTCTCTAAACTACTTCTGGTTTTGAGAGCTTTTATTTCAGGTAACAAGTTGGGCACTCCAGAGATTAATGTTTCTAAAAATAACAGAGTTCCTCAATTACATGAGGCACTTCTAAGATAGAAGGTATCTAGATCGCTTTCTCTTGATGAACGGAAGAATAAGCAGCAACAAATACAAATCTATTACCCACAATTTTGCACTTACATGATGTTTGTAACTTAATCCGTAACAGTGATGGCAATCATTTGGCTTAATTTTCATGCAGGACTGTCATTTATGCAACCCAAAACATGTATCAGTGTGAGAACATGTATTAACCTTCAAACTGAGGCGATGGAATTGCTGGGGGAAACTCACAATTCATTAGACAATACACCCATCCATTGAAATGCCAGGAATGCTGGGCCGGACAGAAAGGAACATTCTAAGTAGATTGTTCTTTTTACTTTGCTTTAGTTTATGGAAATAGCTAATTTCAGGAAACTTCTTCAAGCTATCTAAAACTACTTATGATGTAAGGAATAAAGTTATGTCTGGTAATGTATCCACTGGGATGCTGAAAAGCACTATCATACTGGACACACATGTATTAATCAAAGGAGACACCAGCTCCTGGCGGTGAAAGATTAACAATGTCTCCTTCCACAGCTCTTTGGAAACAAACTCTAAACTCATTTATTTCGGTAGAAGCGAAAATATTTTTTTTAAGATTGTTGATAAAGGAATGGCCTCCTCTTTTTTTCTTTTTTTTTTTTGTTGTTTGATGCGTCTTTTATCCTAAAGCAAATGTTACATATGTGACAAGTGACACACCACTACTGCTGAAAACAAATTTCTGCTTACCCAGACACATCAGCAAGCATCCATGTAGCGCTGCAGCTAAGAGTCCACTCTTCAAAATATCTGCTGAATGTCCCACAATTATGTTTTGAAACATTTTTAATTCCACCTTATCTTCTTGCATTCACTCATTTAGCATTCACACAGCCAACATAACCCTCTACAGCTAAGAGCCAGGAACGATGGCTACCACAGACGGCACAGGGAAGGAAGTTCAGCTCTCAGGGCAAGAAGTTCAATTCTAAATTGTAATAGTAATGAGCAGAGAGGTAACAGCTTCAAACTAAGTTTTCAGAACAACATGGTGAGAATGTGCTGCCCCTGGTCCCCCAAATCCTGAACTGGGAGGATGGCGTAGGAGATCTGTGAGATCAGATGCATCTTTCAACACTTGGTCTATGTGACTGAACGCTGCATTCCTAGCTATTATGCTATAATTCCATGTATATATTCCGTGTGGTCTTGAGCCTCTGCTATCTATTTTTAGTTTCCTTTATACCACAGGCTTAGTGGTACCTGGGATGGATGCATACATTCAAAAACATGGCAAAACAAGTGGCAAGAGATGGAAGACAGTTTAATAACAAACACTAAACTGTGACTCAGGCGGTGGCTGAGGGAAAGGCTGTGGATGTTGTTTACCAGGACTTTACTAAGGTCTTTGATACAGTTTCCCACAGCATCCCCCTGGGGAAACTCGCTGCCCATGGCTTGGATGGCTGTACTCCTTGCTGGGGTAAAAACTAGCTGGGTGGCTGGGCCCAGAGAGTGGTGGTAAATGGAGTTAAATCCAGTTGGCAGCTGGTCACAAGTGGTGTCCCCCAGGGCTCGGTGCTGGGGCCGGTTCTCTTTATCAATGATCTGGACGAGGGGATCGAATGCACCCTCAGTAAGTTTGCAGATGACACTAAACTGGGCGGGCGTGTTGATCTGCTGGAGGGTAGGTTGGCTCTGCCAGAGGGATCTGGACAGGCTGGATCGATGGGTTGAGGCCAATGGCATGAGGTTCAACAAGGCCAAGTGCCGGGTCCTGCACTTGGGTCACAACAGCTCCATGCAGCGCTACAGG
>VXBO01000941.1:82979-98890 GCA_013400135.1 Rhinoptilus africanus
TGGAGGTATTTAAAAAACAGGTAGACATAGCGCTTAGAGATAGGATTTAGTGATGGTTTTTGTCAGAGTTTGGCTGATGGTTGGACTAGATGATCTGTCAGGTCCCTTCCAAACAAGGCAATTCTATGATTATAAATACTTTTTACTGTGATTTGGCATTGGCAATATCACTGTTGCTTCATTTCCAGTAGTAAAAAGAGAGACGGCTGAAGAAAGCACTAGACTTCAAACATGTTTACCATATTCCTATGGTAATACTTCATATGCAGCATAAACAACAGCGTATTCATGGAATCATAGAATCATAGAATGTGCTGGGTTGGAAAGGACCTTTAAATGCCATCTAGTCCAACCCCCCTGCAGTGAGCAGGGACATCTTCAACTCGATCAGGTTGCTCAGAGCATCATCAAGCCTGGCCTTCAGTGTCTGTAGGGACGGGGCCTCCACCACCTCTCTGGGCAACCTGTTCCAGTGTCTCACCACCCTCACTGTAAAGAACTTCTTCCTCATGTCTAATCTAAACCTACCCTGCTCTAGTTTAAAACCACTGTCCCTCATCCTATTGCTACATGCCCTGGCAAGCAGCCCTTCCCCAGCTTTCCTATAGGCCCCCTTCAGGTACTGGAAGGGGCTATAAGGTCTCCATGGAGCCTTCTCTTCTCCAGGCTGAACAACCTCAATTCCCTCAGCCTGTCCCATAGATGATCAGCTCTCCGATCACCTTCGTGCCCCTTCTCTGGACTCGCTCCAACAGGTCTGTGTCCTTGTGCTGAGGGCTCCAGAGCTGGACACAGAGCTCCAGGTGGGGTCTCACCAGAGCAGAGTAGAGGGGGAGAATCACCCCTCTGGATCTGCTGGGCACACTTCTTTTGATGCAGCCCAGGATGTGACTGGCCTTCTGGGCTGCAAGCACACACTGTTGGCTCATGCCCAGCTTTTCATCCACCAGAGCCCCCACGTCCTTTTTCGCAGGGCTGCTCTCGATCACATCATCTGTCTATCACATCTATTGCCTATCTACATTTCTGCACAGGTACACAATGTTACTGACACAACTTAAGCCAAATCCAAAATGGTAGAATTCTTTGTGTTTGCTTCTAGACTGTAAGAGCTAATCTTTAAGCAGTACATCAACTGGGATTCTTAGGAGGACTTCAGGGTTTAACTGTTGTGTAAACTGCTACTATACTGCATGTCATTCAGTCTTTTCTGTCATAAAAAGCTTGCAGGGTTAAGCAGAGACATTTAATCTTTTTTGTAGTTTGATGTCAACTGTCTCCTTGTTTCTCTCTCACAGTGGCTATAAATACTTCTTTGATGAGCTCCTTATCCAAGTTCCTGCCTGTAAAGAAAAATAAATTAGTCAACTATATTTTACATTCTGTTACAAAAAATGCATCCCAGTAGCAACCTGCCAGTCTTCTCAGCAAGTAAAATGTTTATTATACCAATGAGTGAAAATAGTACTATTAAAATTAAGCTGCAGCTAACAAGATAACTTTTACGTTTTACAGGTAGCAACAACAGACTTCAATCTGTACAAGTAAGGGAAAGGAGGGAAAACTGGGTTTTTTGGTCATAAAAACACTTTGCAAAGCAGAGAGTAACAAGCAGGAAACAGAAATGTACAACTTCAGCATTACAAGCTTATTAGAAACAAAACAGATTTTATACATTTTAATGGCCATAATCACCTTCCTTACAGTTACTGAGTATTTGATCAAACTCTCAAACCGTCTCCACCACCATATTTATAATTATGGATTTTAAAAATAACATTAAATATGCCAGCATAATTTTTGAGTACTTAGTATGTTACTTTAGTTTAGTTTTTCACTAAAAGGGATAGTGTAGATTCCTCTGGAATATAAAACCACAGGAAGTCTTGATGGAGAAATCTCTGACTGAAAGTTATGCTGAACATACTCACTGATATTACTCTGGACAGTTTAGGCCGGTTGCTTTTCACTGGCCAAGCCACAGGACTGCCTGCTGAAAGATCAGTTTCTTGAAGTCAACTAGAAGATACATTATTTCCTCTTACCTATTAGGACCAGTCTATTTGTTCTCTTTTCGTCTTCTTTCCAGGCTACTGCAGTCTCTTCCAGATCATAGAGCTCATGGACACCTTGGACTATGACCTGATGAGATTTGCCTTGAATAGATACCAGTCCCTTATCAGAAAAATAACTGTTAGGATATATAAACAAACCTTTTAAATTAAATAGGTAAGAGGGGGAAAAAAACTTGGAAACTAGGTCAAATAAGGAAAAATATTTCTGGCAACTATGCACTACTTAGTCAAAATAAATATGTGGTATGATCACTTATAACATCCATTTTCACCTCGCCTTATTTTGTTGAAGACTAATCGTTACACTTTGCCATACTCTGCCTTCTGTTCCTCATTTTGTCAGTATCTAGCATGTTCAAGCAAAAATAAAATGTCATTAGCTACTATGCCACTTTGAATATATATACAGCGTATGACGCATGAGTCCATGAAAGACCAATACCGGCAAAGATGATGTAAAATGAGCAAAAATATTTGATTTCAGATTATTCTGATTAAGCTCTCATGCTCAGCGTATTCACTATTCTGAAACAGAATCTTTGAATATCAGAGAACAAACAAATATTTATGAGGTGAAATGACTAGCAACAGAATTAGAAGGGATTACTGTCAGAGTGACCCATTAACCCACATACCAAAAGTTGTATTAAAAGAGTTTGCATCATTTCATGTAAAATTTTATAAAATATTTTAGTGGAACACATTCTTCAGAACATGTCTTATACTCCTCTAAAGAAAAAAAAAAATTAAAACTGTTTCATGAAAAAAGGTCTGCATTCAACATATTAGTTGTAGTTCTATGACTATTACTGCCAAAAGGATTATGGCTGCAGGTAAGACATAAATATAGAAGCAACAAAGTTTGGAACCCATTCTATAATTACTTGGGTCTCACCTGCTTTGGTGTATTTGTGACTGAGGGACAGCACACAGCTTATCACAGGCCTCAGATCTCCTAAAGAATTGCTTTGATTCCAATGTTCAATACAGCAAAAACGTACTTGTGTATAGCAGTACTGATTTCAGGCAGCTAGATGGGGAGGGACTCTTTATCAGGAAATGTAATGATAGGATGACGGGTAACAGTTTCAAACTGAAAAAGGGGAGATTCAGATTGGATATCAGGAAGAAATTCTTTACTGTGAGGGTGGTGAGACACTGGAACAGGTTGCCCAGGGAGGTTGTGGATGCCCCATCCCTGGAAGTGTTCAAGGCCAGGCTGGATGGGAATTTGAGCAGCCTGGTCTAGTGGGAGGTGTCCCTGCCTGTGGCAGTGATTGGAAGTAGATGATCTTTAAGGTCCTTTCCAACCCAAACCATTCTGTGATTCTATGATTCTATTTTCTTCTATTTGTGAGGAATGAGAAAAGAAAGATATTCTCATTTTGTTGCTGGAAGAGCAAGAATACAACCTTTCTTCCAATGAAATGAAAATAGTTACGTCACTATCCATGACACATGTGTTCTCAGAAAACAAACCAGAGTGTATTTTCTTGTATTTCTTTCAGCCTACCAAATGACAGACTTGATTCTCATTTTTGAGTAATTGACTTGTCTGCTTAGCATAAAGAAAATGAAAATATATACTAAACTGTCACCTATATGCCTCTCAAAACCATGCAACTGAAAACCATACAAAATTCCCAGAAAGATGAATACTTATGGGCTGCATCTTTAAAACTACGGGCAGACAATGCTGTAAAAAGTTTTAAGTTTGGACCACAACTAGTATTGCGCTGCTACGTTATGCCAAATTCAACTTCTGCATATTATGCCAACAATTATAATTACAGGCAGCAATCTATAGTATCCAATCTGTAGTATCCAATCCCTAGATAAGGAGACATTTATGTAAGATGGATGGTACCTTTCAAAGCAATGGAGGTGATAAACGAAAATTTAACTATGTCCTGATTATTAACTCTGCCACTGATGTTTGGGACTGTACATCTTGCCTCTCAATTCAAAACAAGTAGGATCAATGTTTGCTTCTCTGTCAGCTATCTCCTTTTGAGTTGTTCTACCAATCAGCAGATAAGAAACTGTCTCTACAGGGAACAATGACAAATTGCTATTCTCCATTTTGTCTGCTCTGCTACTGTGATAGGTAACTGACAGGACACTGCAGGTTTTTAGATATAAAAGAGGAAAACCACAAACCAAAGAAGTTGGTCATTTATGACTAACCTTCAGTCTTATGACGTCCATGGTGCGCCCAGTCTTATCTTTCACATTCTTCTCCCACAGAAGATTCTATGAAAATGAAAAACGTTTTCATGAATAGAATGGCATAGGATGATTGTCTATAAAAAGCCATAATGATTTTTCAGTTGACAGTGATCTACTACTTACCTGAATAAAGAGATTTAAGTTTTCTTCTTTTATATTGCCTGGAACTTCAAATGTTACTGTAATTATACCCTGCAAATGGAAAGATCCACTTGTTATTACCAAACTGAATAAACATTTCATTACATTAATTTCAAAGTGTTCTTTGTAACTTGGCCTCATCAAAAAGCTATTATATACCAATGTCAAATTTAAAAATATATATTCTCCACTTCTACTCTCCTGTAATGTGCTGTATTACGCTATACTTTTTGGTTCTGTTTGGATGTGCACCTAAGGGTCATACGCAATGTTTTGAGTATTTTAATGCCATCAGCTTCTATCGTGTAACCTTTTGCTGTAGCTGATGTTTATTTTCAAAGAAAGCCAGAGAATTTTAATTCTTATAGGCTAGTAAGCTCAAACTTTCAAATATGTTTCAGAATGCTGTTTTCTCAGCATACTGATCTTTGTCACAATTTCAAATCTTCATCACAATTCTATCAGACAAAAACTAATCAAAATATTTTTCAGCTATATGTACTTTTCTGTTATGAAAGGCTTTTTATAAACAGACTATGTAGGAATAGATTCTGAAAATAAAGAAGTCTGAAGTAATGCTTTACTCCATCATCATAAATGTGTAGTTTAAAGTTAACATTGTATTACAAAACAAAGCAAATAATGTGTCTTAAACTTATTCCTGTCACGATTATGTCTCAATGGCACAGAAGAACATACAGAGAATTACTTTTAGTACAATCTAAAATTATTTCAAATCATTATTGCTTTCAAATGACTAATTTAACTTAAGACAAAAAAATGGAATGGAAAGGAACGGAACAGAACAGAGCAGAACTGTTTCAGTTGGAAGGGACCTACAATGGTCACCTAACCCAGCTGTCTGACCACTTCTGGGCTGATGAAAAGTTAAAGCACGTTGTTAAGGGCATTGTCCAAATGCCTCTTATACAGCAACAGGCTTGGGACATCGAGCNCTAACCAGTTCCTTTTGTGAACCCACGCTGACTGTGCCTGATGACTGCATTATTATTTAAATGCCTTTCAACAGTACCCAGTATAATCTTCTCCATAATTTTTTCAGGAACTGAGGTTAGACCACCAG
The DNA here is from genome assembly GCA_013400135.1 of Rhinoptilus africanus. Classification (NCBI taxonomy): domain Eukaryota; kingdom Metazoa; phylum Chordata; class Aves; order Charadriiformes; family Glareolidae; genus Rhinoptilus; species Rhinoptilus africanus. The sequence continues at coordinate 88,509 of VXBO01000941.1, forward strand.
GTGTGTAGTTCCCTAGGTCGTCCCTCACATCCTGTCTGTGGAATGGAGTAACACTGGCTAGCTTCCAGTCAGCAGGGACTTACCCAGACTCGTAGGACCTTTGGCAGACGATCAAAAGCAGTCCTGCCATAACATCCGCTAGCTCCTTCAGTACTCTGGGATTAATCCCATCAAGCCTCATGGACTTGCAAACATTCAGCTGGTAACAGCTGGTCCCTTCCACTTTCAGTGTTCACAAACGGGAAGCTACTCTTCCCCCACACTCATGGTCCTCAAACTCACGGGACCAGGAAGCCCAAGGTCTATCAGTATTATTAAAACTGAAGCAAAAAATACATTGAATGCCTCCGCTTCTTCTTCATCCCTATTAGTCCGATAACCATCTTCAACAAGTATCTGTCCAAAGTTTTCCTTAGACCTCTTCTTGCTATTAACATATTTCAAAAAGCCTTTCTTGTTATTTGAATCAACTGCCTGGTTTCAACTCTAATTGACTTTGGTCTTTCATGTCTCCTCCCTGCATAAACAAACCACAGTTCTGTACTCTTCCTGCAAAGCCTGGACTCACTTCCAAAGATCATACAATTTCTTTTTCTTTTTGAGCTCCACAAGGAGTTCCCTGTTCAGCCAAGGTGGTCTTCTGACCACCTTGTGACAAAAAAAAAGAAAAATTTGTATTTTTTTACAGTAGCTTAGAAAAGTGTACTTTCCTTCTAGAAAGTTTCTATGACTACATCTAATTTTCAGGTTAAAATATGATGCATACAATGCCTGTATTTTTCTTTTTGAACTGCAAATCTTGACTTGAAGCTGCTAGCCTTGAAAACAGCAGAAGGCAATTATATTCTCTTTTTGGAACTAAAGATCAGCAACAAGCAGCAGATTAAATATAAGCAACAAGCAGCAAATCTTAATGTTTAACTGATGACTTAGTAAATGAACCAAAAGAACTAAGAGCTAACAATTTGAGCAGTTTCAAAACAAGACAGACAAAAGTTCACTGTGCTCCACACAGTGCTGTACTGCTTCTGTTGACCTTCCACATGAAGATAATGAGCATGCTTTACTATCCAACAAGGACTTGCAGCCTACTGTGAGAAGTGTTCTGTTCTCATTTATGCCTTATCTGCCACAAAAACCATCTTAAAAACTGTGGGTGTTGAACTAAATAGTGATAGTAATAATGAGTTCTCACTGCTTCCCACTGGTCAAATGGCTCCACACTACAAAAACAAGAATAATTTCCTTAATAATACAAACACGCTATAACTATCATAATATCCAGGCAGGCTTCTATTTAACTTCTTTCCTACTTTAGGGATCTATTCAGACTGTTATTACTATAACTGAACATACTGAAGATGAACATAAATTTTAATCGAACAAAAAGCTATGAATTTAAGATTCTGATTGCAATTATAGCCAAGTATGAAACCAATTTTGTATTTAATCTTTAGTTGCAAAAGGAGAATGTAATTGCCTTCTGCTGTTTTCAAGGCTAGCAGCTTCAAGTCAAGATTTGCAGTTCAAAAAGAAAAATACAGGAATTGCATGCTTCATATATTTATCTGAAAATTAAGATTAGATTATGGCAAGTTTCTAGAAGGAAGGTACACTTTCCTAAGTTACTCTGTAAAAGTACAAGTTTTTCCTTTTTTGCAGTCCCTGCTGCCCATGGGTGAATGACACCCAACTGGGGATACCCCAGAGAGGACTGTGACCCAGGACTCAACCACAGAGCAGGGTATCTGTGTCTGTGGGCTGGGGCCCATGGATGACCCAAGGAGCAGGGACACTAAGGAACAGAGCAGTGACAAAACCTCTAGGAAGCAAAAAGGAGCAGAAAGCTACTACGCAAAACTACAGGCCCAGGTAAAAAAGTCTCTCTGTCTTTCTTATAAATACCCTTTAAGTATTGAAAGGCTGCTATAAGGTCCCCCTGGAGTCTTCTCCACACTGAACCACCACAACTCTCCCAGCCTGTCCTCATAGGAGAAGTGCTTCAGCCCTCTGATCATCTTCGTAGTCCTCCTCTGGACCCGCTCCAATGGGTCCATGTCTTTCCTGTACTGAGAGCCGAGAGCTGGATACAGCACTCCAGGTGGGGTCTCACCAGAGCAGAGTGCATTACTGTAATGACTTGGGGAAATCCAGAGGAGCCTTTGTTCTGGTACTGGGAATCTGTGATAGTATATTCTGGTGTCAGTGGTGCACCCATTATGTCTGTGTGGATATGTGCAGACAACGTACAAACTGTTGGAAAAAGCAGGGACCTGTGAAAGCCCTACCAGGACAGGAAGATTACTGTGAAGACACAGGATGGTGCCAGCTTTAAGCCCAAGGCATGAGGCCTTAAGAGTCCCCTAGGGCTGCATCCAAGAAAATATAGCCCAGGAGGTGCAAAAGGGTTACAACTACCACCTGTAAAACACTAGGAAATGTGCTGCTTTGATGTGGGGGTATGGCAGAATTTATCATATGCTTCAAGGGGAGCCTCAGAAAAACCACTTAGAATTCACCACTGACAGTCCCTGGTACGCTAATGGTCTGCTAAAAGATGCACTAGCAAGTGCTCAGCAAGAACAACAAACCCTGAATCAAAACGTAACAGCTGGTAACACTGAAGGGGCCAAAGACAAAGCTGTGTGACAAGCCACTCAAGCTACTATGGTAACAGTAATCTAATTTAACATCAAGGGGGTCTTAGCCAGCCTGTGTTGTAGTACTGCAGAAAAGGGAGCACTGCTCCCCAGAGTGAAACCACTCTGCAACCTTTTACTCGGATTAATTAAAGCAGTGAAGTACATCTGTGGCTGCTTCCTGGAGAAGTCACTTCTGCAGTGGCTGTGGTGGTGCTGGGAAGCTGGAGGAGTGCACTTGCAGAAGTCGGAAACTGGGATTTACTGATGAAGGGGTATGCTGAGTTCTGTCCTTGGGGCCCCACAAACAAGACCCCTGCGGAGGGACTAGGAAGAAGGGGCAATCAAGTGTGATCACTTGTGACTCCTGCTGTGTTTACGGGCAAGGGGTAAGGGACCCCGAAAAGGCTGAGCCCACAGACCAAACATTCTGACAGCTGGCACAGTCACTATTGCCCCTTTGGCATCACCCGATAACCTGATGGGACATCCTATTGGCCAAGGAGTGACCTCAAGTATCATACTGAGGGGAACACGCCAGAGGCAGGTGTGAGATCAGTCTCATGGCAAAGCATAACAAAATTGCAGTTTTGAAAGTGTCACAAGGGGATGTAAAATCTCCATGCTCCTACCCTACTAACTGCGACTTGTATAGTGGAAAAGAAGTCCTTCAATGATCTGCACCCGGGAACTAAGGAATATCAAGCTCAGGAGAAAGGTCAGAGTTCAGTTAATAGGATGTGAAGCAAGATCTTGGAAATCTGAGTCATCTGATGCATCATCTTACTCCTCAACTGAGGCAGTGCCCACGTTATATCAAACAAATACGGGTCACCACACATTTTGGTTCTGGATGAAACTACAGCTGTTGGACTCAGAAACCAATTGGATATCCAATAGCGGTGTTACTCTGTGGTTGTACTGGTTGTGATTGTTTGAGTATTTGCTTGTATACCAAGACACTGTGAGTAAATTACACGGCCCCATGTCTTGGTTTGGTGTTTTGAAGGAACAAGGCCTGAATTTTACAGTAAACAATGCTATCCTTAAAATCTACACCAAAGGATGGAGCCTACAATGGAAACATGTAAATTCAAACCCTTAAGATACTAACCTCCATCTTCCGCTCGTCAGGAGATGGAGGTTAGATACAACAATTCTGAACGTGTATATTCAGACTGCTACAACACTAACTCCTACAGTCTAACTCTCAGTGCCAAGGAGTGGAATGTGTACTAGGTGTACATTCAGTTTCTGATGATATATATATTCTGATGATATACTAACACTCGTATATGTTCGTACAGCTCTTTATCTGTAAGCTTACAAGGCTTACATAGCAGGGGGCTGCAGTGCTGAGGCGTGTGGGAGGCCATCAGCTGCCTTGTGTTTCACAGCCTGTTCCAGCCAGCTCTGAAATCATACAGCAGTAAAAAAATATCATCCACACGTCAGGCAGAGAAACACATGGCATCCTGTTGGAGAGACCAACACCTCCAGCAGCCCCTTGGGACTGAAGACTCTTTGGAGGAGGCACGCCATACCAAAGCAGGTACATACACCCCTGAGAGACTGCAGCTTGTTGTTTACCCACAAGGCAGGGGCACTTCTCAGGTAGAGGGCCCTGCGTGAACCACAGGGAAGAAATCCTAAGCAAAAGAGCTGGGATGAAGAACAGAAAAGCATTACACAAACACCCCCAGCTTCCTGTGCTATGTGTGGCCTTGCTGGGAGAACTTGGACAAGACTAAGTATAACCTGTGGAAAAAAAAAAAGGGAAAGTCAGAGGAGAGAGGGAGAACGAAGTAGAAGTGTTCATGCAAGTGTAGTTGTTTTGCATTTATTTTATTCAGTACTTAAATCAGCAACTTTAAGGGTTTTGTTGCCTGCCAATAAATCCAGTAATTCCAACTTAAGACTGTTCTGCTTTTGAGAAGGGTCTAAGCAGAAAAAGATACTGTGATTGTAACATTTGGGGAAAAAAAACCCAAACCCAAACAAACAAACAAAAAAAAAAGAAAATTAAAAGAGAGTCTTTCTATTAAAACCTGTAGTGATGATGCACCAGACTCTTTCCTTAAATTCATCTTTGAAATTAAATATTCTGATCACAAAAAATATTGTATTTCCTCAAATAACAGCCACAAAGGCAGATCTGCTACTTGTAGTTGCATTATGCATTGTATTGCACACAGGGAGAAGATTCTGCCCTGATATAAACACACATTGGACTGAGTACCAGGGAGGGGATGGGGGTGAGGGCCCCTCATATTTAAAAATAAACATTTTAAGAGTTTCTTTTGACATACTAAAAATAACATCAACAGAACTGGGGGTTTTTTTTAGCATGCATGTGTTTATAGGATTGATACCTAGTTTATAGGGCAGAATCTACTTCACTGTTAAATTGTTATTATTTCCTGTGAAAGCAATGCAAAGCACTCATAGAATGGAAATCCACACATGTCTAAGTACTCAGTGAAGTTTTATTACAGCTTTAAAGAATGCAAAGTCATTAATATCTCCCTGGTATCTACATACAGACAACATTTGGACAGAAATCCTACAGGATAAAGACTGGCTACAAATTTAGGACTTGATGATGCAAGTATTAAAAAACATAGTGCTATTCGTCTGTTTCAGTAACACTCTCCAATGGATGTGTCTGTCTGAAGCTGTGGAAGCCTACAAGCTATTTTTCAAAGTAAAATCTTACTTTACCTATTTAGAATCTACCTATCTATAACAAAGCATATTCCTGTATGTATTCAATGTAACCTTCCAAAGATCTTAAAACACATTACTCCCTAACTGAAATGTGTAAAGGTAACATGATTAGCATTCAATGCTTGCAATTACACTGAACAACTTTGTTGTTATAGAAAGACTGAAGCAGTAGTTTTGGTAATTACCTTATCTAGATGTGCATGTGTTGTCTTTACATGCTCAAGCTTTTTCTGTAAACTGAAAAAAAGTGAAGTTAAATGTCACATTTGAGTAGGATGTACAAAATGTCACTATTTCAAAAATTAAATAAATTTCAGTATAGCAGAGCAAAACTAAAATATCAAAGATATATGAAAGATATACATATACGAAGATGTATGAAAAGTAAGAAGAAAAAAATGTACTAGAAGTAGGCAAAAACGTACTTAAAGACTTGTTTTGTAACCTAAGATTTAGGGTCTTACTGTACTACTTTGTATGGCACCATAAAATTTTACTGCCACTTTAGATTGCATACCCACATCCATCTTTAATCAAGACAGTGCAAGGCTTCTTCAAATACTGTTTCTGCAACAGAAAACACTCTCTGTCCTATGTCCAACATGCAGGAAAAAGAATACTGCATCATAAGTCAGTATGATGGCAGCCCTCTGCTACTTCAGAGAAGACTGGCCATAAAAATCTCTCCTTCCACAGTCTGGTGAGTGTAAATTTTAAGAAGCCTTTAATGGTGTGGGAAAAAGGTACTGACTGATACTGAAGCAACATTTCACACTCCTACTTCTTGCACCTTCTTTGCTTTGTTCTTCTCATACTGCATTCCATAGAATCCAGAACTCTTGATGAATTACCTATCACTTCAGGGCAGGTATAGACTACAAGGTTCTACCACTACAGTCACATCGATGGTCGTTTTATTCACCTGCTATACCAACAGAAATCCTTACTGTAGCTAGAAGAACAATTTTATTAGTGTATTTGTGTGTTTGTGCTCAAATGGTCATGGATGCAGAATGGTTTTTCTGCTACAGATGACAGGACAGAAGCCACTGGTATTTTACATAGGGATTTCTGTATCTATGAACTGGTACCAGGGTAAGCAGTTTCACTGTACGGAGCTCAAATGAAATCAAAAGGGAGGGAACTTCATTTAATTAGTCTAGAACCTTCTTGGTGCTTTTAGAATTTGTCTTTAAATGCTGCAATTTTAAGGTGTTTATTCTGTTTTAATAGGAGATACTGAAACTTCTAAAAGGAACTATGAGTGAGATAAGAGAGAAGCTTGCATCTTCTGCAGTTTCTCCCATCTGAAGTGAACAGTGTGTGTCCGGGAAGAAAAATGAAGCTGATACTGCCCTCAGTTGCATATTCCTCCTTTCCTTTACGATTGCTCTAGTAGTCCTTGCTCTCTTTGCTGAACAACTTCAGCACACAAAATGAACAGAAGGTCATTCTCCCCTCATCTCCAGTTTTACTTTTCCACCCATCTTGCATGCTGATGCACACATTTGACTTTAAAAAAAAAAAGGACCACAGTAACCAGAATTTGTAGTCGCTTCATTTGTTGTGGAACCTCAGTCCCTCATTGTTTCCTGTGAAAACTAAGGAGGCCTCCAGTTCATCATGATGTGAAGGGAGAAAAAATTTTAAATCCTTTAAGAGAAGCAGACAAATCTACTTTACTACTATAATTAAAGCAAAACTTGTATTTGGGAAAAAAAGCCAACCACTTGTGCATACTCTAGCTCATTTAACTTTACAAAGTCAGAAAGCTTTTCTTGTACACGTTTCAAGTGGAAAAAATTCTCAGTCTCAGATTAACACTTACAAAGTAAGAATTTTAAACAAGTGACTAAATTAGAAATTCTAACAGAAAGTCAGATACAAATCTGAGCTAGGATTTGAACGTGTCTATTTCATGCACATATTTATAAAATGGACATTATTTCTAATAAAAGATAGTGAAATTATCACCATACCTTATTCCAGATAAACTGTCAAAAGCATGCAGGTCCAAGACATTGGAAAGATCAACTCTAAACAGAGGGAAGAAAGGAAGCTTTGTATTTTTGCTGTATTTAAATATCATGTACACTTAAATAATTATTTTTAAAATGGTTCACTGAGGTTTATGTTTGTTTTCCTGTCTACCATACTAATGACATTTCAATCTTTAGCCTTATATTTGGATGTTGGTGGTTGGTCTTTTCTCCTGCAAGGAAACACAGTGTTTATTTGCACAGTAATATATCAGCACAGAAATATAATTTTAAAAATATACTGTATTACAAGGTATTTCCAAGAAAGATGATAAAATCCCTCATACTGGATGCCTGAGTAATAACTGATTTTCCCTAAACAGGAAAAGTTCTTACCAGCAATTATTCTGCACCCTTAATGTAGGCACTCTCAACACACACACACAAGCCCCTGGAATATATATAGCTTATACTGACACACCATTGGCAAACAAAACTGAAACAAAACAAAACTATGAGGCAAGTGCTACTATGAAGAATTTTCAGCCCTAACATCTGAAACAGACAAATGAAAAATGTAATATGGAACAGACAGCACCGATCATATTTACTCAGAAGAACAACTACCTATAAGCTTGCATAAGAAGCTTCTTTAATAAAAGCAGCATAAATTACAGGTTTCACTGCTAATAGCAACTGATAGCTTTCTAAACGCAATTAATGGTATGTGGCTAAATATAGGGAACATATGAGAGGCTAAATAACAAAAAAAAGACTTCTGGAGTGTAGCCTGCATTATTAAACTTTTACATCCAACAGTAGCTTTACACAGCAGTTTCTAGAAGGAGAGGTTTATAATGTAAAACACAAAAATAATCCTTCTCTGAAGTTCATGACCAGCTCAGTGCCAGTTGTTTGTTCTCAGCAGTGTTCTGAAAAATCATATAGAAACACTCAAGAAAGTGCTATATCGATAGGTCTCTTTCACAGATAGCCTTTTGAGGGACCAAAACCTCCTAATTAAAGATGTGTCCTCAAATAATATGCTAACAAATTAATTTTGTGCTTATTTCATTTTTGGAATGTTTAACCATGGGAGAGACAGTATGTGTCATTCACCAAAGAATGTCTACCAGTAATACAGAGTTGCCACTGAGGACTGAATCTGAGGTCCACTTAATCTAATATCCAAAATTTAATGCCGGCAGGCACCAGACACCAGAGAAGGATACAGATGTGGATACTACACTTCACATATTCAATCTCTTCCTAATGGACTGATTTAGGACACAAAGCATGAAGTTTAATATCCTCTTCAAAATTGTTAGCCATGCTGGATACCACCATGATCTTTACAGAAAAATTTTTTTTTATGTTTAAAAAAATCCTGGTCTCAAACTTGCACAAGTTTCCTAGGGCAGTCAAATCAATGCACATGCAACTTATGAGCAATTTAACTTTTTTAAGAGTTTGCTTCTTTTACACTTTCAAAGCATTTAATTGACCATCTCCATCCTCTGCCTTACAACTAAAGATCAAGGAGCTCCCGATCTGCCTTCTCAAAAACACTGTTCTCAGTAAAATCATAGTGTTGCCACTTCTTTGATTTCAGCTGAAGCAATCTGTTGCAGATCTTGTTCATACAAGCATTTTCCTCACCCCTGATCATCCTTCATGATTTTTGTCCCCATTCTCTGGCAAAAGGAAAATGTCCTACTCATTAGATAAATTCCAGAATTTTAAAAACTAATATAGCGTTTCCAAAAGTTTACTAATCAGGAGAAAAGGGAAATGCTACAATTGTATCTCTGCAACTCTACCCCTTTGCAGTATTTGTTCTTTTGTCTTTCAATTATTCATGCTGCACTCAAAGTACATACATCAGTTGGAGAAATTCCACACTGCACAGATGTCATGAAAACTGTAAGTAATACAGAGGGTCTCAAACATAAAAGATAGCCAAAATCGTGTAATGTAAAATTAGCTATGACTAAACATCTAAGATTTACCATTAGAATAAAATCCTGACTAAATTTAACCTGGAGTCATTAAGGCATTTGAACTTCCACTTACAGACAGAGAAAAATTACAGTAACGTTATTCTAATACAACTCAACTTTATGAAATATGAGCTTAATAATAATGAGTTACAGAATAGGACAAATTAACAAAACTCTAAATTTTGCATCAGAATCTAGAGTGACTAATTACACATTAAAACTCTTAACATATCCAAAAAAATGGTGAACATTAAAAGCTTGATTGTAAGAATTGCTCACAAGATTATTCACACTTGCTGTTTTGAACACAAGTCCCTAAATGACAATAAATCCACTGAAATAAAACAGTTTTCATGTAATAGACATACACACATACTGACTTAAACAATTTACTGAGGATCACTAGAAGAGCAATAAATGAAAGATTGTGAAACACCTGTAAGTAACAGAATTTATGATCCCCTCTATAATATTGTTTATGGCCTGGACCTAGTATTAACAAACACAGAGGGACTGGTAAAGGACATTAGGGTTGGGGGTACCCTAGGCTGTAGCGATCATGAAAAGATAGAGTTCAGGATCACGGCTACCACACACAAAACAAGTAAAATCACAGCCTTATACTTCAGGAGGACTAACTTTGATCTCTTCAAGAAGCTGCTTGGAGAGATCCTGTAGGCTAGGGCTCTGGAAGGCAAAGGGGCTCACGAGAGCTGGCTGGTGTTCAAAGACCACTTCCTCCAAGCTCAAGATCGGTGCATCCCTAAGAGCAAGAAATCGGCCAAGGGATGCAGGAGGCCTGCCTGGCTAAGCAGGGAGCTTCTCAACAAGCTCAAGTGGAAAAAGGAAGTTTACACTAAGTGGAAGAATGGCCTAACCCCTTGGGAAGATTACAAGAATGCCGCCAGAGTGCGCAGGGATGAAACGAGGAAAACCAAGGCCGCTTTGGAACTAAACCTGGCAAGAGATATCAAGCTCAACAGGAAGGGCTTCTTCAAGTACATTGGAGGCAAAAGGAAGACCAGAGAAGCTGTGGG
>VXBO01000941.1:113251-142971 GCA_013400135.1 Rhinoptilus africanus
TGGGCTCGGCCCGCTCTCGGGGGGGAGATGCCGGTTCTGGCGGGCGGGGAACGCTGCAGGCGCCGTGTTCTGTCCGGCAGACCTTGTGCGGGGTGGATGTCCTGTCTTTCGCTCACAGTCCAATAAAATTAAGCTGCAAATCGAGCATTCGCTTTCTCCGTTTTCCATTAGATGCCGTGAGGAAGCACGCACGTGTGTAAGGCGTATTTACGGATAATTTTAACGGTGTTGTGAACTCACTAGCGTTTTGTGGGCCGTAGGGTGCGCGAATCGGTCATACATCTTCCATAATTTCGCGACCGAAGGTGTAAATGTGTAAGAGGTGTAAGGGTGTGCTGGGGGAGGCATGGCAAAGATTCGTGTGACGTGTCCTGGTACATGCGTACTTCTCAAAACCCAGCTGCGGTTCTCTGCTCTAAACATAAGGTCCAGGACACAGGTTTGAATAGATTAATAAAGTATGTTGGGCTTCGTCATGCTGGTATGTTTATTGGCTTGTGTGGCAGTAAATACACTTAGTATTTATCCTTGAATCTTCGTATGGTTGTGTAGGTTAAAATGCCCCTTTAAAACCCATGATATTCCACTCTGAATAGTTTGCTTTTACTTTAGTCATTCTGAGTATAACAAAGGTGTAAAAGTCTGGCCTAAAAAAATGACCAAATATCTTACATAATCCATTCATTCAGCTTGTCCTTGGAGATACAACCGTATTTATTCCAGTACCTATAGCTACATGATTCTCCAGATAGTAAGTTCGAGAGCAAATTATTCAAATCTTGATTTGTGAGAGAAATGTGTGGGTTTTTTTCTTTGGTTGTAGTTAAAATAACTCATGTTGTCCTGCAGCAAACCTTCTGCCAGCTCTGTGGAATGTCAGCAGCAGCACAAGTGTGAAACTTTTGAGTTTAGCAAGGTGGCAGGCTTAGGTATCTTTAGTAAATGAGGGTAGCTGAAAAGAATTAGTTGTGGAGTTTGTGTTTCCTTAACTAGGGAAAATCTCATTCATTCATGACAGGGTATAATTATATAGTTTGTTGATCGGTAGACTTTTAGGACAAATGCTTGGTGAATGAATCTTTTCACATTCTTGTTTCAACCACTTGGGTTAACCCCTTGTATGATGCATCCTATTTTAAATGAAAAACTTTATCACTTTTTCAAAGCTGTATCTGTTAGAACCCTGACTGATGATTTATGGTTTTTCTGTCCTGAGACTGCTCGACCTTACATAGTCCTGTTATTAAGGGACTGATTGAAAAAAATTTCAAGATTTTCACTGTGAGAAAGCTGTAGGGTAAAGGAAGGAAAAATCAGAAAGGTGTTGGGAGCTAGCAGCTTAGCATCACAGAGCATATAAAAGGCTATAAGTTGTCTTTCAAAAATTAGACTATTTGTAATACTGAAATTTCATTTACATGTCAGTGAGACATCTGGTATTGGGGATGAAACCAGTGCCATGGTTGTTTAAGCTGTTCTGCTTTTCTCCAGTTCACATGACACTGCTCTTAATTTTTCTTTTGAACAAAATTACCTAAAATAAATACTGTGGTTTCTGGGTTTCCTTTTAGCTCCTTTATAGTTCATGTTCAAACATTGTAATTTTGCTGTAAGTATTAACCATCTTTGCATTTCTGCTGAATTGTATAATAAAGCCTACTTTGTAAAGATAGATGCAAAACCTGCATATTTTACTGTGGTGGCAGGTAAAATGAGCATAGCAAACCTGAATCTGGGCAGCACAGTTGGAGTGGTTTATTCTGAGCTATTTGTAGAATAGACACACAACATCAGAAAGCAGTAAAGTGTCGATGGGTACCAGGAAGTCGTATTTAGTCATTACTTTAGGTAGCTGCCAATGGAAATAAGCTAGTCCCTTCCCAAATGCTGAAGAGCTCAGTGCAAGCAGAGACGTTTGCTTCAGGCTGATTTGGATGATGGACAAAAGTGTTTAAGGGTGTTATTCTTAGAGGAGAATTGGGGAAGAAGACTGTAAGAGCCATGAAAATAAGGAAGAGGGTGCACTGCAGAGCATTGCAACTTGCTGATTCCTGATACAGTAGCAAGGGGAGCATGATCTGATTGAAACAACAGGAAAAGGGAACCACTGGCATTTCAATATTAAGTGGAATGTAACAGTGTCAAAGTGCCATGGCTGCTGGAGAGAGGAGGTTTCTTTAAGGTACTGCTAGTCTGTATAGTACAATGTAGTTCAGCGTCCCAGAGAAAGGGGTTGCTGCAAAATCATACAATGATACACATTTTTTTGAATTACAGTTAACCTGCAAAACAATGCGGAAACAGCAGTTAAGTTCAGTTTTGTGCTCAGATCAGTAGCTGCTGGGCAAGCCCATGTACGTCTGAAAATATAAGCTGATAAACAGAAGCATAACTTCAGTATCATTTGCATACTCCCCTGGGTATATTTACTTATTTCTTGTCTGTTATCTATTTCTGTATTAGACCATCTCTATTCTCTTATCTGTACTTGGATTGACAGCTTATCCTGACAACTGGACTTTATTTTTCTTTGAAGCATACAGATTATTCATGTCGTATAAGAGAAGGAAGATCTTTTAAAAACACCAGCATTACTTCAGTGAGTGCACCTGCTTTTTAGCACTGCTGCTTTTTCTGACTTACGTGTTCAATACGCAGTTATGATGTGAAACTTAGTGAAACTGAGAATATTAGAATAAAGGTATGGCTTATAGTCAGCATTTAAATACCAGCATACATTATCTAGCAAGTTGCCTACTTGGATGTAAGAAGATGGTAACAGTAACAGAAAATTTTACTGGTGTTGTCTCTGCGTAAGTTCTGTTTTGCTGTGAAGGTGAGCAAAGAAATGTTTCTCTTTGAGAAACTCTCTGTTGAGGATCTGGCCAGTAACATTTTTATTTATCCAGCAGAATTTTAACAGACAAATGGAAAAAAAAGATATGCTTTCACATAGCCTTTTTTTTTTTTCGTTTCAGTCAAGTGTTTTATGAAAAAACAGAAGGCTGCAAAGTGACCTAAGTTCCCTTTCTCCTGCTTCACCAACACAGAAATGAAACTTAAGCCTAGGAGTAGTTTTTAAAATTTTTTTTAAGAAAGGTTCAGTATTTCACTGCCAATCTACTTAATAGATCAGTAGGAGTAATGGAAAATTCCACTTAATTTTTCTGAGATTTAGCCTACTAGCATTTTTTGTTTAAAACAATTTTGAATTAATCACTTCAATGTTATTGGATACAGCTGAGATCTATGCCAGCAAGAGCACTGAACTTGACAGCATGTCAGCTTCCGTTAAGGAGAGAGTGTCTGGTTGCACTGACTGCATTACACTCCTGTAGCCAGTGATGGTGCAGGACGGTGGGATATGATGCTGGCAGGTTTTCCTCTTGGTGTGAACCTCCAGATGTTCTTGCAAGGTAATAAGGTAATAAGATAGTCATTACTGCAGTTATATACTGCTCATGTATTTTGCCAAAGATGTGAGCTTATACCATTGTAAAAGACACGGAGAAAACTCCCACGGACTTAACTCAGTTGCTGGTTGAGCACCAAAGGTATATCCTCTACAAATAAGCAGGTGACACCGAAAGATTCAGCAGGGCTTTGTCATCCATGACTATCCTGGGACACAAAGTTGAGTTTAATGATGGGCGTGATGCTGTAATACTCTATCATGCAATAGCGTTCTTCACTGCCAGTGAAGAAGTGACTGGTAACTTACTCTTGTAAGAAAAAAAGTGTTTGGAAATGTTTGTCTTAACAGAAAAAAAATCCCCTGGTAGGTGGCAGATGGACATGCTGATTATTGTGTCTTCCAGTGTTTCCCCAACCTCAGCTTGCAAACTCCTTCAGAACAATAGGCAGCAGTAGCCATTCTCCCAGAAGCATGTGCCCAAGCTGTGCTGTCTTTACTCCCACTCAGCTGCTCTTTGTGGCTGGGCCAGCAGCTCCTCAGCCTGCCCAGGTACAGAAAGCGACTGGCCCTGGGCCCACCACCTCCAGGTCAGGTTGCAGGAGGAAGACCAAAGCATGGCGAGAGCATTTGAAGCCCAAGTGGAATGAGAGGGAAGTGCAGCTTTATGACTGATTCTAGGGCTGAAGTGAAGCAGCAACAATTAGGAGCACCCTTTGGGATGCATGATGTGAAGATGGGGATGAGGACATGGGGAACGTAAGCATGCTTTCTACCATGTCATATGCAAGACCCACCAACAGCTGCTGCCATCCAAGCAAGCTAGGTTTGGAAAAACATGGCCTGTTCTGAGTTGCACTGCTTTCTTCAGTTTTGATTTTGTGCTGCCTTCACTGGCACCTGGCTTGATATCATTTTTCTAATCTCCTGACTAGAAAGATCTTGTTCTTGTTCTAGAGGCGTAATTAGACTTCATGACTTGAATACAGTAGGTCTGTTCATTGCAGGAATTCAAACCATAGTGTTTAACAATAAGCTGGTGCAGCACTGTTGGGGATACTTAATTATGTAAGATAGTTTAAAAAATTGGTTTACCTACATCTCATCTGGTAGTACTCCAATGAGTTAAAACCATGTAAACTTTCTTGATACAACTTCTATTTTTTTTCTTATTTTTTTCCCCCCAAAAGGCAATGAGGTTGTTGATATAACTGATGAAAAGGAATATTTGATGAGTTTTGCTCTCATATGCTGAAGTAGGCTGCTGATAATTCAGTTCATCCAAAAAGATGAAAACTTAGAATGATCTAAGTGTTTTGGATGTAACTGATGAATATACTAGCAGTTTTGGAAACCTTACGTTTGTGTGTCTCCTCAGGCACTTTTTCCTGCATGTGACAAGATATTTTTGAGTAATCCTTTTGTCCATGCTTACTAAGAATGTATGCAACTGCAAAATAAATAGTTGTATCATTCATAAATGGGTATATTTGTGCAGGTTATGATGTTATCTGCATTGCTGCTAGCTCAATTTGTGTGGCCTAATTTGCAAATCAAGGAAGGTCCTGCTTCATGCCACATGAGCTGTTAAGATGAAGCCTGGACTCTTTTTTTTTTTAATAGCTTCAATAAAAAATGAGGTAGTGGCTTCTTCTTGAGTAGTTAGCAGTTCTAGAGAGATAGCTAGAAGAAGAAATACCTTCCTATCTTAAACAAACAAACAAACAAAACACCCCAAACCTAATTAACCAGAGACTTCAGTAAAGGAAGAATGTCCAGTTCCTTCCGTGGGACCTCCTTTTCTGTGAACAGAAAAACAGGTGTGAAACCTATCTAATACCACAACTGCTGCCTTACTGTCTCTACAACCAGACAATATACAGAATGCTTTTTTTTTCATTGCTTACTTTTCTCCTCCTTAGCTTAAGTTGCTGGAAACAGAGGCATTGGATTTCATGAAAACTTTTGAAATTAAACAATGAAAAAGATGGTTTTGATCTTCAAAAGCAGTATTTTGAGAAACAGAGAAGACCTGCCTTCCTACTGTGGATGAGCAGCTCTTCTGGTGACAGGTTATCTATAATGCATGGTTAAGCTACCAGAACGCAATTTCATCTGATAGCAAGGACCTGTACTAGCGGAGGACTGCATAACATTTTTCCTCTAGTTTCCCTTCGATTATACAGGAGATAGAATAAGGTGTAACTGAGCGTACAAAGAGTACTTAAGAAGTATTTCTTGTCTGTCCTGCAGTGACCTAGCATGGAAAATTGACAAACTGGTACTTATTTCATGGCATCTTCAGGAGAACATGATTTATGTTAATCTCTAAACTACAATTCTGAAAAGCAAATAGGAGAGAAGCACCACCTCTGTCCACCAGTTTCCTGTAAGAGCAAAGAGACTAAGTACATCAGAAAGGGTAAGATGTTAAAAAAAAATATTTCAGCTTGATTTTGGATGCATAGCTTTCAAAGGTGCCAAGGCCCTCGACTCCAAGGAGAGGAGGTAAGGGATGCATACCATTGGTCCAGGACAAAAAAAATCAAACACTGGGCATCTCAGATTAGTCTCTCAAGAATGGATGTGTCCATTTGAATTACGTGTGTCTACTAAAATTAAAAAAGGGTTAAATTTTTCCTGTTTCTTTCCACAGCTGACACAATGTGATCGCAACCGCCTGTCAGAAGGCAGGCAGCACACTCTGAGTTTCTTGTAGAGCAGTAACGCATCTATTAAAACCTCAGCCAGTTTGTGCATTGAAGAGGGTTGTGAAGGTGGTGACCATCTTTCAAGAGACATCTGCAAGTGCAGGCACGAAGAAAGGTGGTGGGAAGCTGTGCCTTGCCACGGCCAGAATCTCTAGCACTCCAGAGTTTTCTTGCCACCAACACGTATGCCGGATCATAGCTACCTATCGGTGATTTGTAACTAAGTGATATTTAAGTTAAAATCACATGTACGTAAGTGGCCTTGGCTTTATCATGGTGATGTAAAGAAAGGATGGGTGTGGTGGGTAAGTTCTGTGCAATAACATGTCTAATTTATTCTTCACAAAGCAAATGTTTGTTAGATAATGCCATTCTATTAACAATATATTTAAATATTTTCTTTCTGAGCTTTTCAGATTCATCTCTGAGATCTTATTCTGCTGTAGGTCCTTGTAGGTTTGTTCCCACAAAATATACCCATATTTGTTTCCATTTTCAACTCTTTTTATTTACTTCCGTGTTTTGTTAAATTTTTAACCTCTTCAGCCTTTCTGCACTTCCCTAAGAGCACACAGCCAGTACTCTTTCAAAGCCCGTAGGGTTGACATTCATATTGGAGACCACTCATACTTAGCAGCACTCTGGAGAATGGCGAATCCTGCAGGATAAGAGGTAACTGTTAGTAGCACAATATTAGGCCTTCACTGTTTGATAAACTTCCACTTCTTGCCTCAAATCACGCTGTTTTCCTCTAGATACCCTCCAGAACGGAGAGATTTTTGACTGCTTTTCAATGGGTGAATCCTGATGCTGTTGCCACCCAGGCATGGATTTAATAACAGTAGGACAACCTAAAACTGAATTGCCTCTGCTACCCCAGAATTCACCTGCAGAAACCACGTTTGGCTTCTGTTCCCCCTTTCAAAAGAAGTCTTGAGTTCTGCTTATCTGCAGAAGCAGTGAAATCTGCACCAAGGCTGAGAGAAAAATACCAGTCAGGAAACACCACTTTGTAAGACAACCAACCACAAGATGCTTACTAAAAATGGCCTTTTAAAAAATCTGAGCTGTTAAGCGCAGGTGAAGAGGACAGCAGCGGGGCCTGCTCTGTGCCAAGCCGAACCAGTATCTGGTGTTGGCGCATGTGAGTTTTCCATACAGGCTCGAGTAGTTTGAGGGTAAGAGAAACATATATCCTGCGGGCACGTGTTTATTGGCAAAATACCACCCCAGGTAAAGAGCTGGCATCTATTTCTTACACCTTACAGTCCCTCCCTGCCCGAAGAGCTCCATCCCTGCGCCACCGGGGCCGAAGGAAGTATCCCGGCTGTCTCCTCTGCCCGCAGGGCGGTGGGCGCCGGTCCGCCCTGCCCTCCGCAGCCCTGCCATGCCCTGTCCTGTCCTGCCCGATCCTGCCCTCTCCTGCCCTGTCCTGCCCGATCCTGCCCTGTCCTGCCCGCCGGCCGCGCCGGTTCCGCCGGCGGAGGACGGGCTGGACCGGCGGCGCCCGGGGGCGGTGCGGAGCCCGCCTGGCGCCCAGCGGTGCCCAGCTGTGCTCGCTGCCTCTTCGCTAACCGGACACCCCCACCGCAGTTTCCAAAATGGAAAGGGTTCGGGGGGGAGGGGGCGGTGCGCAAGGATTTCCGCTGCTGTACGCCTTCACGGGGACAAGGTGTCTTCCGTCCTTGTTGCGCTTGCCTAAATGCCTGCCTTCCCCGCTGCTTCGCTCCCGATCCTTCCGAAATACCCGCCGGCCGTTCGGGCGCCGCCTGTGTGAAGCCGGGAGGTGAAATTCCTGCCCGCCCCGAAGTCTCCCGGGTGCGCTGCCGCCGCGGCGGGCAGCCCNTCTCCCAACCCCGCGGAGCTGCGCCTCCAGGGTGGGCTCCTCCAGCAGAGTTTGCTGTGGCAAAGTGCAGGCAGACGAAGCCTGCTACGGTGTGCGTCCTCCGGCGGGGAGGAAGCGTCCGGTCTCAGCCCGGGAGTTTGTTCCCCTTCTGCTCTGTGCCAGCAAGCCCCGAGCCCCCGGAGGGGCTACTCGCTGGCGGCAGGGGCGCAGGGTTGGGGTTCCTCCTCCACACCCCAGCAGCAAAACAACCTGGTGCCTAAATTATCGCTCCCGGGAAATAAAATGTTTATGTAGGGCATCAATTTTGCAATGACACATATCCCCGGGATGTTTGAGGTTTTTTCCTTCTCGTCCTTCCATCTCTGAAAAGAAAAAAAAAAACATCCTTCTGATTTAAAATAAATCAGTNGAAATTCCTGCCCGCCCCGAAGTCTCCCGGGTGCGCTGCCGCCGCGGCGGGCAGCCCCCCGCAGCCCCCGCGGGGTGCGAAGCCAGATGTGCACAGGGGCAGATCCCTCCCACTCCGGCCGATTTCGGTGAGGAAGGTGAAATGCGGAAGTTGCCACCCAGAACTGTCAGAGGGCCGTCGTTTTTTTAGCCCGCAGCGTGCAATTAAGAAAAATAAATAAATGAAATAAAGCCGCCCGTCGTGCGCGCAGCCGGCGTCGGTCCTCCGCGACAGCCGACACCCGCGGCTGCTCTNTGTTCCCCTTCTGCTCTGTGCCAGCAAGCCCCGAGCCCCCGGAGGGGCTACTCGCTGGCGGCAGGGGCGCAGGGTTGGGGTTCCTCCTCCACACCCCAGCAGCAAAACAACCTGGTGCCTAAATTATCGCTCCCGGGAAATAAAATGTTTATGTAGGGCATCAATTTTGCAATGACACATATCCCCGGGATGTTTGAGGTTTTTTCCTTCTCGTCCTTCCATCTCTGAAAAGAAAAAAAAAAACATCCTTCTGATTTAAAATAAATCAGTCTCCCCCCATTCCCTTCCTAAACCAAATAAATTAGACTTCAGCTGTTGGAACAACGTACTCTTCCGACTGAGCTTGCTGTCTGCTAGACTTTGGTGTCTTTTCCCAGGGAAGTGCTGACTCTCAGCTGGTCTGTGCTGTGCGGTGGCAGTATGAAACCAAGACAATTATTTTCATATTGTTGGGTAAAAGGAAAACACGGGCCTCCTTTTCAACAGTCTTGTCATCTGAGGCAAAAACTGTGTTTCCAGGGTGTTGGTGTAAGTACAAGGTAACTGAGTTTGCTGACACATAAAAGAACAAATAACATAATGGTAATATAAACTGAGGATAGGTCTCTCTGCCAGAGAGGAAAGTATGCAGAGAAACTCCACCTCCTCAGCAGTTTATTGGAAGACATGGGGCTTGCAGTCGCAGAGGATAAAATTAGCTCCACTGTGATGTGCCTTTCCCATGGCAGAATACACATCGGCGTACCTTTCCATATCCTTTGGGAATTATGTTTTAAATTTATGGTGGAATATTTGCAAGAGTGAGACATCATATTGAGAAGCCATCAGATGAGGAGTTTGCTACAGGATCCTGCCTCGATTCCCAATCATGTGGAGACTTGCTTGAATAAAGACTGTAACTGGCTGATATTTAGAGGGTTAGGATTATTTTCTTTCTTCCTATTTTTAGGGTCAGCTTTCTGGCAGCTTTTGCCAGCAGTGGTGATGGTCACTGTTCATCTGTATGACTAAACCCTGACAAAGTAGTGGAATCATAACAATTTATCTGTCTTCATTTCACAAACGCTTACAAAAGTCTTGCTAGTAAGAGCTGTTGTGAAATTAAACCATTGTTATAATATTTATTATTTCTTTCTCTTTTGATTCAATAGTGAATTATTCAGTATTTTTGGTAGCAAATGTTCAAATATGTTATTAATCATGTTCTGAATATGATTTCATTTTAACAATCTGCATGTTTATTTTGCAAGTAAGAATATTTGCTTTTACACAGTATGGTGGATTACATACATTTGCTAACATCATGTTTCCTGTTCATCAAAAGGTCATTTTTACATGACTCAAGTGCAGTCTTTTCTACTGAAATAGAGTGATATATCTTCACAAGAAGTGCTTTCAATGTGGTGTTCTGTTTTTTGAAAGGGATTTTCAAAATAAGAGGAATAATAGATCAGTCTATTAGCTTTCTTGCCTGTACACAAAAGGCTGATTTACTGCTATAAAATTTTGTTCCTCTTTCTTTGTTCCTGAGTTTAGTTCTGCAAAATGTAACTCAGTGAAAGCTGGACGTTGCTGGCAAGGTATCATTTACAAGAGTTACTACATTGCCTGGATAATTGTCTCAATTCACTAAAAATTTGCATGCAAGTCTTCTCTTTCTCACTCTTTCTCTTGCCAATGACTTGTCTAAGCTATATACTGTTTTTATGAAGAACAGCAGAATTTTAGGCTCTGCACTGGTTCCTCGTAACACCACCATCAGCCGCCTCGCTGCTAGCTATGTAAGGTGTACCCTGGTGTGTTCGGTGAAGCATGATAGATATCTGACCACCTTATGAACTATGCTAAATACCATTCTGGAAAAAATTAGCAATGACGTGATCTAAAATGTTGTGTTGGTGGTCTGGTCATGATTTAAAGTTAGCGTGAGTTATTGATCAAGAGCACTGGAGCTGCAGATGCTTCAGGAGCAGCTGTCACATGACAAGTGTCACATTTGTTTAAAACAAGGTCAAACGTTAAAATCAGACCTTCAAATGCCTTCAAACTCGAAAGCTGCGTATGCAACCTGCCCACTTAAGCATGTCTTCCTATCATTTTATTCTTCCTTCCACCCATCTGGTGTCTGTTGCCCCAACCTGTTGCTTCCTGCCTTTTTCAATCCTGCAAAGACTTGCACGTATGTTTCTAAGGCACGTATGTGAGTTGTTTCTCCTGTTTTGATGGGATAACTCTTATGTATAATGATGTTCAGCTCATATGTAGAGGTGAAGAAGCAAGCCTTTATGGTCCCTCATCTTAGACAGCATTCCTACTACTTACCTGTGTATTACCCCGAAATAAGTTGCTCAAAACTGAGTAGGACTTCAGAAAACATTGTCCTCAAATAGCGCTTTATTTTTGTTATGTGAGAAATTACATTCCTGTCCAACTTCATACATTCTTCAAAATGAAGCCTAAAGTATCACTTAAAAGTAAGTTGTAACTGGCTTTCCAGATGGCCTCCTGTGTTGGACAAAGGAAGGGGAAGAAACACCTCATTAATGTGCAACACTAAGAGACCTTTATGGCACCCTCCAGGACTGTTAAGTGTCCGTGGCAGTTGGAAGCCAGCATGGGACATGAAAAAGCAGATCATTCTTGTTGAGTCAAGTCCTAGATAGTAATTAGAAGGTATCAGGATCACATGTCGTAAATGTGTCTACTTTCCAATCACAGTATTTATACCCAGAAACCAAGAAAGTTGAAAAATAATTTTGTAACCTCCTGAGAAAAAACAACTTATCCTTGCTAAAAGTGTGGTCTCTAACATGTACCAGCTGAGCAGTGTACATTCGAGAGACCATAAAAGCTGAATTTTAATCAGTTTGCCTCAGCAGTGTGTTAGGATAAACACAGCATTCATGGAAGAGATTTTCTATTTTCATTACTTTTATTTAGCCAGTGTAGTTTACTATTTTATCTTCCACATAGATCTTTCAGGAGTAGTTATTTGGTTTGACTTCAAGTGAAGAAAATGGTGTTTTGGCACCAACCTGGGGCCCTGGCCACCAGTGCTATACATTCAAAACATTTCAACACATAAATTAGAAAACTATCAAGAGCAGCAGTACAGCTCCCTAACATATCACTTAACTTTCAGTTATGTGACTCATGCAATTAAAAACCCTCCCAATAGGCATACTCCTCAGCTGTCTCTACAGACAATCAGTGTCTGCATTTTACAAGCATTATAAAACAAAATTTTAGCATTTACTTCTATCATTTCATTTCCTTGTCCCTGAAATTGTCCAGTTGCCAAATAAAGTTTTCTTTTCCTGTTCTGGTTTTAAGGCATGTACTTAAGGATGAGTTTACATGCATAGATTCATATGAAAAAAAAAAAAACCAAACAACCCATACTATCAATATTAAAGCAAACCTTCAGCTAATTATTTTAAATTTTAAGAAGCCTGTTGTAAAAGTCAAAGTCCTACCTAATTGTCAAATTGTAGCATGGATTCTACTTTACATTAGTGATGAAAACACATTTAAATTATTTCTACCTGAAATGAAAAGGTCAGCTTAAATCTTACATGATAAAAAGTCTCAGTTCTGAAGGTTCCCAAGAAATTACCTTAAATGGCTGTTGCAGAGGGGTCAGGTCCAGTGCAAAATGGTGTCAGTGCAGAACAGGCCATTTCCTACGTACTCTGATAGCAGGTTTCTGTTCAGTGCTACCCCTTTATGGGGCTGAGGCCAGCATTTTTTGACTGAATTTCAATAAAACCCCTGTTATGTGGACATAATAAAATGCTAATTACTTAAAAGCATTGTCCAGACTCCATTGTATAGGCCAAGCTATTTCTTTCCATAGGTTTTTCTTTTTAAACTTAAATAAGCTGCAGGGAGAACCTCAGACCTTTGAACATGCAATGGAGTTATGTAGTAAATACAAAGATCTAGTGCATTTTTAAAAAGATGTGGTAAATTCTCATAGCCAGTTTTTTACACAAAGTAATACATTATAAAACCTTAATAAACTTACCAGTCTGCTAATAGCGAAGGCATTTTCCATGCATTTGCTGCATACCTAAAACATATATTCATACTTTATCAACTTTTAAAAGCTGCTTGTAGATATGTCCTTCTTATCAAGTATGACCGTTGAGCCATAGCCTTATGATATGTAATGTCAGGACAGTGGCATTATCAAAAATTCTGTTTTTGTTTTTACTAAGTCAACATAAGAAAGAGAGTCACAAAGGGGAGCACACTTGATGAAAGGGTTGAATCCTGCTTTACTCTAATGAATGGCATCCTGGAAATCTATCCAAGTGAGGGTAACTCAAGTTAATAAGCCTTTGCAGACTTATATTCAAGACAGTTTTTTGAAATGATCAAATAATAAGCCATTTGAATTCATCTAAAATCCATACCATAAATATTCAGTGCACTATGGCATTTAAGAGGGGTTAAAAAATTCCAGTTTGTAAGTGGTATGGCAAAAGACTACCTCTTACATACTACATGTGTGAAATAGTAGTGATTTTGTATTTGGTACAGAGAATATTACTAATAACAGATTAAAGATAAAAAAGTAGCATGTATTTAAGTTTCATATGTTATGTGTAACAACATGTTAGTCACAATTTATAGTAAATGGCCATTTTTCTTAGATTTACATAAAAAATAAATGAGAAGCCAATTTTTTTAATCCTTCAGAGAAAATTACTTGGAGTTGCATGCACAGGGAGTATAAAGATCAGGTTTGCATCTTAGAACCCTAGAAAGGTTTGGATTGTAAGGGACTTTTAAAAATCACATAGTCCAACCCCCCTCCCATAGGCAGGGACATCCTTAGCTAGATCAGGTTGCTCAAAGTCCCATCCAACCTGACCTTGAACATTTCCAGGGATGGGGCACCCTCAACTTCTCTGGGCAAATTGTGCCAGCATTTTACCACCCCCACAGTACAGAATTTCTTCCTAATATCCAATTTAAATCTACCTTCTTTCTGTTTAAAACCATTAGCCTTTGTCCTACTGCTACAGGTCGTACTAAAAAGTCTCTCTCCATCTTTTTTATAACCCCCCTTTAAGTATTGAAAGGTCACAGTTAGGTTTCCCTGGAGCCTTCTCTTCTCCAGGCTGAACAACCCCAGCTCTCTCAGCCTGTCCTCATAGGAGAGGCTCCAGCCCTCTGATTATTTTTGTGGCCCTCCTCCAGACCTGCTCTAACAGCTCCATGTTTTTCTTGTAGTGGGGCCCCAGAGCAGGACACAGCACTCCAGGTGGGGTCTCACCAGAGCGGAGCAGAGGGGCAGAATCACCTCCCTTGACCTGCTGGCCACGCTGCTTTTAATGCAGCGCCATAGATGGTTGGCTTTCTGGGCTGCAAGCACACACTGTCTGCTCATGTCCAATTTTTCATCCACCAGTACTTCCAGGTCCTTCTTGTCAGGACTGCTCTCAATCCATTCATACCTCAGTCTGTACTGATCTTGGGAGTTACCCTGATCAAGGTGCAGGACCTTGCACTTGGTCTTGTTCAACTTCATGAGGTTCACCCCTCAAGCCTGTCAGTGTCCCTCTGGATGGCATCCCTTCCCTCAAGTGTATCAACTGTACCACTTAACTTGATGTTGTCTGCAAAATAGCTGAGGGTTCACTCAGTCCTACTATCTGTCATTAACAAAGATGTTAAATAGTATTGGTCCTTGTATGTACCCTTGAGGAACACCACTTGTTACTCATTTTCATTTGGATATTGAGTCATTCACTGTAACTCTTCAGATAGGGCCATTCAGCCAGTTCCTTATCCAACTAATGGTCCATCCATTAAATTCATATCTCTTCAGTTTAGAGGTAAGAAAGTTGTGGAGGGCCATACAGAAGTCAAGGTAGATGACATNTAACAGCTCCATGTTTTTCTTGTAGTGGGGCCCCAGAGCAGGACACAGCACTCCAGGTGGGGTCTCACCAGAGCGGAGCAGAGGGGCAGAATCACCTCCCTTGACCTGCTGGCCACGCTGCTTTTAATGCAGCGCCATAGATGGTTGGCTTTCTGGGCTGCAAGCACACACTGTCTGCTCATGTCCAATTTTTCATCCACCAGTACTTCCAGGTCCTTCTTGTCAGGACTGCTCTCAATCCATTCATACCTCAGTCTGTACTGATCTTGGGAGTTACCCTGATCAAGGTGCAGGACCTTGCACTTGGTCTTGTTCAACTTCATGAGGTTCACCCCTCAAGCCTGTCAGTGTCCCTCTGGATGGCATCCCTTCCCTCAAGTGTATCAACTGTACCACTTAACTTGATGTTGTCTGCAAAATAGCTGAGGGTTCACTCAGTCCTACTATCTGTCATTAACAAAGATGTTAAATAGTATTGGTCCTTGTATGTACCCTTGAGGAACACCACTTGTTACTCATTTTCATTTGGATATTGAGTCATTCACTGTAACTCTTCAGATAGGGCCATTCAGCCAGTTCCTTATCCAACTAATGGTCCATCCATTAAATTCATATCTCTTCAGTTTAGAGGTAAGAAAGTTGTGGAGGGCCATACAGAAGTCAAGGTAGATGACATCAGTTGCTTTTTCTTTGCCCGCTGATGGAGTCACTTCACTGTAGAAGGCCGCTGGATTAGTCAGGCATGATTTGCCCTACATGAAGCCATGTTGGCTGTCTTTAATCACCTCCCTGTATCCGTATGCTTCAGCATATAACATATAAAGACAAAAGACTTGGACATAGAACCCAGGCATGTCTCACCAGCACTGAGCAGAGGGGAAGGATCATCTCCTTCAGCCTGCAGCCAATACTCTGCCTACTGCACCCCAGGATAACACTAGACTTCTTTGCCACCAGGGCACATTGCAGGCTCATGTTCCACTTGGTTGAAATCATGGTATCCTAGATTCAACATGGTCACGGTCTTCTAGGACCTCCAGGTCCTTTTCTTCGAAGCTGCTTTCCAGCTGGGTGGCNTACCACTTAACTTGATGTTGTCTGCAAAATAGCTGAGGGTTCACTCAGTCCTACTATCTGTCATTAACAAAGATGTTAAATAGTATTGGTCCTTGTATGTACCCTTGAGGAACACCACTTGTTACTCATTTTCATTTGGATATTGAGTCATTCACTGTAACTCTTCAGATAGGGCCATTCAGCCAGTTCCTTATCCAACTAATGGTCCATCCATTAAATTCATATCTCTTCAGTTTAGAGGTAAGAAAGTTGTGGAGGGCCATACAGAAGTCAAGGTAGATGACATCAGTTGCTTTTTCTTTGCCCGCTGATGGAGTCACTTCACTGTAGAAGGCCGCTGGATTAGTCAGGCATGATTTGCCCTACATGAAGCCATGTTGGCTGTCTTTAATCACCTCCCTGTATCCGTATGCTTCAGCATATAACATATAAAGACAAAAGACTTGGACATAGAACCCAGGCATGTCTCACCAGCACTGAGCAGAGGGGAAGGATCATCTCCTTCAGCCTGCAGCCAATACTCTGCCTACTGCACCCCAGGATAACACTAGACTTCTTTGCCACCAGGGCACATTGCAGGCTCATGTTCCACTTGGTTGAAATCATGGTATCCTAGATTCAACATGGTCACGGTCTTCTAGGACCTCCAGGTCCTTTTCTTCGAAGCTGCTTTCCAGCTGGGTGGCCCCAGCATGTGTTGGTGCGTGGGGATGTTCCAGGTGCAGGACTATGCACTTCTCCCTGCTGAACTTCACGAGGTTCCTGTTAGCCCATTTCTCCAACCTGTCAAGGTCCCTCTGAAGGGCATATGAGCTAGAGCATAGCTGGAGGCCGTAAGAGAGACACTCCTCACAGTTCTGTGTCATTAGTAACCTTGCCGAGGTCACGCTCTGCTCCAAAATCCAGACAACCAACAAAGATGTTAAACAGGATTAGACCCAATATTGGCCCCTGGGGTATACTGCTAGTTAATGGCCTCCAATTAGACTTCATGCCACTGATCACCATGCTCTGGGCCTGCCTGTTCAGTCAGTTTTCGGTCCACCTCATTGTCTGCTCATTCAGACGGCTGGCTTGTACTTCACCAGCTTTAGACGCAAGTTTCCTTCAAACATAGGAAGAACCTAATCTCTTTCTTCCCAGGAAAAGTCATTCCTGTCTTCCTGACTTACTGCAAGCTGATCTCTCCTAGCTTTTTATGGCATCACTGTCTTAGTGCCTTCTGGATTTGTATTCAGCACAAGGAATAGATTGTACATGGCTCTAAAGCAGGTGCAGAGAGGGGAGAGGATACAGGAAGCTCTACTTCATATGCTACTCATAAAGTCCAGTCCCCGCGGCAGCCTCTGCACATAGATGCTTTACCTCCCATCCCACCACTCTTTGGATTCAAGGTAATCTGAGTGATTAGAAAAGATAAGGAGGAGTTGAGACCATGGTTTCATTCCTGTTGTTATCAGTCGTGATTGCTCACTGCATGTGAAGGACTAAAGAGCCATTAAATGCCCCAGGTGGCTGTTTCTCTAAGTATAATAACCTCTTTCTCTTTTTGGGGGACTTTTTTATAGATACTTCTCCTCTCCAAGGGAGAGATGTAACCTGCAGGAATAACGACCTTCTAAATCTACCACAAAGTCAAGAATATTAAAGCAGGCTAGGGATGGATGCTATCTACTGTAAATAGCTCTAAAGACAATAAAGGGAACTTCCTAGTGCCTGTGAGGTTATCTTTGCATCAGCCCTAAAGAAAATTCATTTGCCTTTGCTAGGGTGTTTCCAGTGAGCGATCAGATTAGATTAAATCTGTATCAGTGCAGTGCTTCTAAACACGCTTTACAACTATGCTTGAGCAAATGACAAATTTTAGCAGTGTACAGTTTGACTGGTCACAATGTATAATTCAAACCAATATCATCTGGTTTGCATCTCAATTCTGGCATTGATAACTGTTGCATTTAAGCCCGACTATATCGAAGCCTGTCTGTGTCCACACAGCCTGTTGAATTATACCTGGCAGTGAGCATATGAGCTAGAGCATAGCTGGAGGCCGTAAGAGACACAACTGCATGAAAGGAGGAACACTGCTATAATATTTGTTATGGACTAGGCGTAGACTGCAAACTGCCATGTTTTATACAACCACAAAATCAATAGAAAGAAAAGCAAAAAACGCACACAGTCATGTTTGTCTGTACAAAACTATGTCCGTCCTTAAGATGTTTCTAATTCTGATGGGGAACTCTGGGAACATTGCTTCCTCCTCTACCAGAGGTGGATTGTAAATCATTTACAGGAATAAGTTCATAGAATCATAGAATCATAGGGTTGGAAGGGACCTTAGTAGATCATCTAGTCCAACCCCCTGCCAGAGCAGGGCCACCTTAGAGCAGGTTACACAGGAACGCGTCCAGGCGGGTTTTGAATGTCTCCAGAGATGGAGACTCCACCACCTCCCTGGGCAGCCTGTGCCAGGGCTCTGCCACTCTCAAGGTAAAGAAGTTCCTCCTCATGTTTAGGTGGAACTTCCTATGCTCAAGTTTGTGCCCATTACCCCTAGTCCTATCACTGGGCACCGCTGAAAAGAGCCTGGCCCCATCCTCCTGACACCCACCCTTCAAGTATTTATAAGTGTTGATTAGGTCCCCCCTCAGACGCCTCTTTTCCAGGCTAAAGAGACCTAATTCCCTTAGTCTATCTTCATAGGAGAGGTGTTCCAGTCCCCTAATCATCTTAGTAGCCCTATGCTGCACCCTCTCCAGCAATTCCTTGTCCCTCTTGAGCTGGGGAGCCCAGAACTGGACACAGTACTCCAGGTGGGGCCTCACCAAGGCAGAGTAGAGGGGGAGGATGACCTCCCTCGACCTGCTGGCCACACTCTTCTTGATGCACCCCAGGATGCCATTGGCCTTCTTGGCCACAAGGGCACATTGCTGGCTCATGGTCATCCTGTTGTCCACCAGGACTCCCAGGTCCCTTTCCTCAGAGCTGCTCTCCAGCAGGTCAGCTCCCAACCTGTACTGGTGCAGGGGGTTATTCCTCCCCAGGTGCAGCACCCTACACTTGCCCTTATTGAATTTCATGAGGTTCCTCTCCGCCCAGCTCTCCAGCCTGTCCAGGTCTCTCTGGATGGCGGCACAGCCTTCCGGGGTGTCAGCCACCCCTCCCAGCTTTGTGTCGTCAGCAAACTTGCTGAGGGTGCACTCTATCCCCTCATCCAGGTCATTGATGAATATATTGAAGAGCACTGGGCCCAGTACTGACCCCTGGGGAACACCGCTCATCACTGACCTCCAGCTAGACTCCACGCCCCTAATCACAACCCTCTGGGCTCTGTCCTTCAACCAGTTTTCTATCCACCTCACTGTCCATTCATCTAACCCACTCTTCCTAAGCTTCCCTAGGAGGATGCTGTGGGAGACCGTGTCAAACGCCTTGCTGAAGTCAAGGTAGACCACATCGACCGCTCTCCCCTCATCCATCCATCCAGTCACACCATCATAGAAGGCGATCAGATTAGTCAGGCATGATTTCCCCTTGGTGAATCCATGCTGAGTACTTCTCATGGCCCTCTTTTCCTCCATATGCCTTGAGATGCCACCCAGAATGAGCTGTTCCATCATCTTTCCAGGGATGGAGGTGGGTCTGACGGGCCTGTAGTTCCCCGGGTCCTCCTTCTTGCCCTTTTTGAAGACTGGAGTGACATTGGCTTTCCTCCAGTCTTCAGGCACCTCGCCTGTTCTCCAGGACCTTTCAAAGATGGTGGAGAGCGGCCCAGCAATGACATCTGCCAGCTCCTTCAGCCCCCGCGGGTGTATCCCATCAGGGCCCATGGACTTCTGAATGTCTAATTGACCTAACTGATCCCTCACTTGATCCTCCTCCACCCAGGGGAAGTCTTCCTCTTTCCCTGTTACTTTCTCCAAGGCCTGGGGCTCTTGAGGGCTGGGCTGAGCAGTAAAGACCGAGGCAAAGAAGGCATTCAATAACTTGAGTTGAGGAAGAAAGTAGTAAGTTGAGGAAGAAAGGAATAAGAAGAGAGGAAGAGAGGAATAAGTTGAGGAAGAAAGTAGTATTACGTATCAAGATTATGCCATAGGTTATTAGTTCATAGTGCTAGTATAAATCCCTGTAAATATCTGCTCATGTTTCAAATATAAGAGTATAAATATAAGATTATTCAGGGTGCTCTTACTAGATTTGACATCCTATTGTCCATCACAAAGACTAACCGCACAGACCTTTCCTCTGGTATGCTGTGCAAAAGATTACAACATTTCCTGCCTGAAATACATCTAACTTTTAGGAAGTAGAAAAGAAAGAGTAAGAAAATGCCCTCTCGCTACTTTTAAGAGGATACAAATGCCTCTGGTTAATCACAGTGATTTACTTTTGGTTTGTATTATTTCCCCGAACTTTATGATTATCTTTTCTGGAGTGGTCTGTCTGCTATACCATCAAGGTGGTTGATAACAAACACAGGCCCATCAGTCAGACCTCTCTGAAAAATCACAAGTGCAGGAAAGATAAGCTCCAAGTGTACACAACAAGTGTACTCTTTATCACCAAGCAGGCTGCTGTAGAAACAAAGCCTTTAGAGAACAGTTGGCCACGTAAGGAGAATACTGTTGTTATTGTTGAGACAGATGTTATGGACAGCTGTTGTTAGCAGGAAGATAATCTTTTCATCTGACTGCTTACTCAAGTTGTGTTTAAAAAAAAATCTATATTCTATTACAGTTGTTGAAGACTGGTATTATACTGTACTTACATACCTGTGCCATCACTGGAATCAGACATAATAATCCCTGACACAAGTAGAATACTGAGTTTTTGCTTTGTCTCTGGAAGATGGCTGGTGAGCCAGAAATGGATTTTAGGGTCTGAGCAGAAAAGTTGCATTTCAAAATGCTTTTTTAAGATCTTGTGTCCCTCTTAGACTTCAGACATCTATGTGCATTGTGAAGTCTAGGCTGCAATTTATGATTAAGTTCTTTTTTTATACTACAGGAAATCCTAAGCTTACTCAAGAAAAACGAACGTGCAAATGAGAAACATCTTTATGTCCACCACATCCCACGTATGAACATTCCTTATTTATCTTTCCAAAAAGTTTTCATTTTCGGACATGAAGTGAAAACCAGAAAGCAGGATGTATTTAGTGTCATATTTTATATCCTCTACCTCTTTTAGTTTTCGTAATCATTAAAAATTAGAGTTCATAAGCATAGTTCAGTATACTTGTCCTTTTTTCTATTCTGACTTGATTTTTTTTTTTAAATTTGATTTGAAAAACACACACCAGACTATACTGTAGTTCGTAGCGTAAGGAAAAAGGATACCCTGTGAAAAGTGCTTACCTGATAATATACACTAAATACTTGCCAGCATGAATGCAGCTACAGAAAAATAGGTCCAAGGCTAGATCAGGTTTTGGGCCAAGTTCATATAAAAAGTCCACAATATTTTTCCTTACAACCTTTGTAGAATAATACTTGCACATGATGAATCACACAGTTCCCTGGGCTTCAGTAATAATGACCTGTAGACTTTTATGAAGGAGTCAGCACACATGGACTCGGTATTAGTATTTTTCCCTAAAGTCAAGCAAACTGAATTAGGTAAGCGTATATTTTATTTCAGTTGTCACATAAGTTGAGCTTTACAATCATTATAATAACAAAACCTCATGTTTAGAATGTTGTTTGACCAAAACTTCACCTTTTCCCAAGTTTGAAATTTCCAGATGAATTGTGAAGTAAAATTCTGTTTGTAACTTATGATTTAAAATGTATTGCATCATCCAAACGAGTTTGTGAGGGTTTGGAATATAATTTCTATGGAATTTGTACCTGTAGTGATAGCCAGCAGATACAAAAATACGTTCTTTTTAACAACATAGTTGTCAGCATATACCAAATTCTGTGGACATTCTTATTTTAAAATGGGAGTGGGAGATCCAGCTTCAAGTGTATGTTAGATACTGCTCTGGCTCCCACTAAAGTTGAATCAAAATTCCCTGTTCTAAAAATGGCAGTGCTTCTTCATGTACTTGAAACTGAGCCATTTTTTTTTTAGGTATACTGCCCTAATAGAAGATCCTACTTTTTCGAGTTAAACTTACGGCTCTAAAGAAAAAAAATGTTATTCTAAGACGCAACTGGAGAAAAACAATTCATGGGTTTTCTGTCACAGAAAGGTCACACCAAAGCTGCACAAATCTGTGTTGTCAGGAAATGAGGGGCCAAAATATGAACACATTATTTTTCCAGTTCTCTGCCATTTGCATTATCCCCTCCTCCAGCTTTTGAAGTACTGACAGTATTAAAGACCCATCTATGAATATATTGTGAATTTCTTCAAAGTTGTCAGTCACGAAAAGGACAAAATATACATTTTTTTTCCTTCTTGATAAAGGCCAGCTGTGACCTTGATAAAAATAAAAACAAACCTGTAGAAGCAAAATGAAAAAATGCCCTAGAATAACATTTACATGGTCTTTAGCATTATTATTAATATCTGAATTTTTTCACTTATTAATAAGTGTTTATTAGGAAGAAAGTAAAAATAAAGCACATACATAAACTATTAAACTTGTTATGAGTTTTACAAAATTATCAGCATTATGATAGCATATTCTCAGTGAAGACCTTGAGAAGCTCAGGTAATATGTGTGAGCTGGAAAATAAATGCTTGCATGTATTTCATATTAACCCTATTTTGCATTGTAAGATAGTGCAAACAAAAGAAAAATCTAAAAGCAAAACCTAATATCCTTCCATTACATTTCGAGTCACAGTGCAAAAGGAAGATGGCATGTATGATCACTAATACTTTTAAAATTGCCCTTATCATTGTTGTAGATGATCTAAGGTTTTGGAAGTCATTTAAATGGTTTAGCAAGGAACAAGCCAAAAAAAAAAAAAAGGAGAGGAGAGGTAGGCCCTAACTACAAAGTTTTGCCTTGAATATAGACCTGTGGAGTCTTCAGAAGAGATGAGGGGCACATTTGTTAAAAAGCTTTTCTTTGTTCCTCTCAGTTGAAATGAACATTTAATGAGGCATCAAAGTGAGCTTTAGTACTACAAGCGGGTTGTGCATTAAGCCGACCACAGACAATTATCCTTAGAGAAACTGAGGTTAAACCCTTCAGTATGAAAGATTTGTGTATATAAATAATAATTTGTGCATGCTGATAGATTTTAAGCTAATGGGGACAACAGAAGAATTCTGTTGTTTTCACACAAATTTATCTTCTGTTAGCAACATCAGTTATCACTGTATGAAATATTCTTTAGGAACTTTGTATTGCATGTACAAACCATCACGATCAGTTTAAGTCTATAATAGGATGGCAGGTAAGATTGATTTACACTCTTTGCTTTCCAGGAGGTACCACTAAACTATCATATGAAACATTACACCATGTCGTGGTTTCGGTCGAATTGGCCAATCAGAACGACAGATGGCTCTTCCCCGCATCTCTCCTCAGAGAGGAGAGGAAGAGATGAGGAGATTTACGAGTTTAGAAAAAGAACTAAACTACTTTAATGAAAATAATAATAAATAAGGAAAATAAAAAATAATAAGAAAATTTTTTTAAAGTATGCAATATATACAGAACCGTATCCAGCTCCCAGGATGACAATCGCATCACCAGCAGACACAGGNTTCCATTTTACCTCAAACCAGGACACACCTGAAACCACTTTTCATTGCAAGAGCCAGCCAGTCAACAATGCATCCACAATGTTTTCTTAAATTTTATATCATAGATTTTGCGTATTATGCATAGAGCACAGTGATTAAAAAGCAAATAAAAGTGTGGTTCATCAGGATGGTTCATCATCTTCCGTTTCTTTGTGTGTCAAGAGAGTATGGTTGTTCTTTTCCTCCACTGTCAGGGTTAGAAAATTAATTTTTATGTGTGCTTATGTCTCTTTCTGAGGGAGAAACAGCAAAACTGAATGGCAGTGAAGAATCTTCACTGAATTAATGGTGTACATGATCTGGGACAAAAATAAAAAAAGACCTCTTGCCTGTTTTACCATGTAACAAGCTGCCAGCATAATGAAGTTGATGATTACCCCTCCCAGACTTTGTTTGTTTCTGTATCTTCTCCTTTGAGAAGACTGTGGTTGAATTTCAACTGTCTCGAATAGGATCTTTATTGCTTTAGCTGATATAGACTCTTAATGTGGTAGACCCCAAAGCAGAGGTGTGCCAGAAGGTGCATCGCCTACCTGAGCCATCAAGGAAACAGCAGCTAGTTCAGATCGACCACTGCTGTAAACAGTGACTAACAAAGCAGAGATCTAGTGCCTTAAGGACTAATTAGAAATTTAGAAGAAAAACAGGCAGTTCCACTGGCAGTAAGAAAAGGACTTCTAAAGAAGATTCCCATATTTGCTAGTTAAAGATCTGGATTGTTGCCCAAAACTTTCTGTGTGTTTGTGTGTGTGAGTGGAGGAGAAGGGTAGATAACTGTTATGTTTTTTCTCTTCCACAGGTTTTTGTTGCTCGTTTTCAGTTGTAACTAGAAAAGTTTCATGTTAGTCTCAGAAAAAGAACAAAAGCTAGTTGAGAATTGTCTATGTCAGTGTGAGATGAAAGGGATACTCCTCAGGGTAGCCAAGACTGAATAGTTTACCTGCTAAGCAAAAGTTTTCACTATTTTAGTTTATGATTATTCCATCTCTATACATTTTAATGTGAATGTTTCGCTCTCCTTGGGGATAGTTCTTCTAGTCTCTTTTTCTTTCATTTTTTCATCTTTCCTTGCTGTCTGATTGTGTATGCAGCTCTTGCAGAAGACAGGTCACTGTTCCTCAAAGTCGGCTGGAAGGGAGTGGAAGGGTGGTAAGGATTACTCTTCCTGCCTCCCTGTAGTAGGTAACTTCTAATATCAGGTAATTTTGGATAAGTTGATCAAATAAGTGTGTGAAGCATACTTTTAAAATCAGGTTTTTTGTTATGAAGTTTCTGATTTCCAGTTAACAGATCATATTTAAAGCTGTTCTCTTTCTGTTTTCTTTTATTTCTAAATTACTGTTCTGTGTTTAAGCTTTCACATTGTCTACACACTAGCAAAATAGTCATTGTGCCTGCTTTTAAACTACATATTTCAAAGAACTATATTGTTGAGCAGAATTTACAGTGAAACTACAGAACCAGCTTTATGTGTTATGAGCATTCATATAATTTTAATTATTGAACCCAGCAGCATTCAGCCACAGATCTAGCATATGTTACAGAGAGAAAATACATGTCTATTTTATCTTGCTTTCCTGGTACCACATCTAGGCCCAACTAATAATCCAAATCTCCAAGTTCCCAATCCTGCAATAAGCTCTGCCCTGAGAAACATCTCAGAATTTGGCCTACAAATTAAATTTAATTTTAAGATCCTCCAGCTGTAGTCTGTCACTTCGTCTACAATGTAGTTTTAATATATTATGCAAACTGTATACTTTGCATAGGAGAGTATTCATGAAACACAGACTATGTCTCAACTTTTGCTAGCCACTTAGGAGAATTGCTGGAGGATTGCATCTACCAGTGGGACAGACACTGGTGAAATTCTGACTGAGCAGCACAAGGTTTTTGGTTGGTTGGTTGGTTTTTTGGGGATTGTTTTTGCTACTTTCCAGTCACATCTGGCTTACTTAGGAAGCCTGGGGAGTTCCAGCTTTTTCAAGATTTACATCAGAGGAGTACAGCATTGTCATTCAGGTAGGGCCAAGGCAACACAGAGTGAGCAATGAATTGCAATTGACATTATTTTGCCCCAACACCAAGTTCAGAGACATAATCTACATTGCAGTGTGCTTTTGTCACTGTGGCATCTACCAGATGGCCTCTTCCAGTACCCTGCTGCTATTGCAGTGGAAGCTTTTTTCCTATTAGTTTGTTAAATCCTTCTTGCTTTAATTCAAGCAGGTTATTTCTTTTTCCCTTTATCGTCATGAATTGCTCACTGATTTCTTTGCAGATTGCTACCTTTTACATAGTCAAGGACAACTGCTGTCACCCCTCGGTCGTCTCTTTTGTAACACATCCATTTTTTTCAGTCCTTCCTCATGGGTCATCCTTCCCAAAATTTTTAGCATTCTGACTGCTCTCTTTTGAAGCCTTTTAAATTTGATTGCATCTTACTCTGTGGTGTTCTAAGTATTTACATGAGCCTAAGCAGTGTTTCATTGGCTTAAATAAATAGAAATGGCTTCTCTTTTTCCTCACTTACAGTACTTTGTTCGTAAGTATCCCAGTGTACTCTTTCAGAGCCTCTTCTGTGGTATGGCTATTTCTTTAGACAGTTCATTACTATGTTACCTGTACCATCATCAGTGTAGAATAAAATATGGACTCCAGCTAGACTGAGGAGAAATTAACTTGCTTCTCACTTCTCACAGTGGTACATTGTTCAAAATCTCTTCGCAACCTTCTTTTGTACTATTGGTGACTACACCTTGAAAATGTTTTTTTAACTAGTTTTGTAACCAGCTGCAATGATTCCATCTAGCCACTCTCTCTTTAGTTTTTTTTATAGTAATATCACAAGGGAAACTATCAAGAGACTTGCTGAAACAAGTTAAACTATCACAAAAAAGTATTAGATGTGTTTTACATGACTGCCCTTTGATAAATCTATATTGGCTGTTCATCATTACCTAATAATTGCCAATAATATATCAATAATTGCCAAACTTTTTGGACCATAGCTTACTACACTCCACAGTTTCTAGTTGCCCACCATACACTTCATCATGAGACTATTAATAAACAGGCATTACTAAGGTGATGTACATTTTAATACTAAGTATGATTTCATGGGCCTCTTATTTCAACTGGAGACCACAGTTTGGGACCTGATGTTCCTGCTACTTATAACCTGATTATCCGGTAAGTTGCTTTACTACCTTTTTGAGTGTCAGAGAGCAAATGATTATTTGAGTCCTCTTTTCTAGGGATATAGTTGCCTTTTTTGCTCGTACTTTTCCATGACTGCTTTGCATTCATCCTTTATCACTTGCCTCCTTTTAGCACATAAGTGTGCTTAGGGTGCTTGCTGCTAAGGGTGACTGTAAAGCTTTCCTCGGAATCAGATAGGGCTGCTAAACAGGCAGGGAGGCTAAAAGTATGGCCATGGTATTGATGGACTGCAGCATCCAGTAAAAGCTGGGACACCACGTGCATTAAGTTAACGCGAAACACCATTTTCCTGCAGGTGCTCAGACAGTGTCTGAGGTAGCTGTTTTATTAGAAAACAGGTATCTCACAGACCACAGCTGTTCTGGCATTATCAAAGACCTGTCTAGAAGGGCCTCTGTTTTCACCTTGGTTCCCAGATTGTCAAAACCTTCTATGCTGATCTCTGACTGTAACACCCACCTTTTCTCCATGTTGGGGTAAGCTAGGTCGTGCTTTTAGTTCAGCATTTTTTATCAGCTGTGTCTTCCCTTTACCGATTCCTAGTAGGTCCTAACAATCACTTCTGAGTTAGTTCAAACCAATTGTGCTGTCTTCTGTTATTCTGACTGTATTTCGTCTCCCTTTCTTCCTTCAGTGATGTGAAAAACATTAAATCAATCAACTGAAATACTCTTAAACTATTTTTAATTCACCTTTATAGATTACAGGATTCTTCTTCCATTAGACTGATTTATTTTGCATGTTCTTTCTGTGACCATTGGTGAGACTCTGGAACTTGAGAAAACTATTCCCTCTCAGTGAGCTGGGCTTGCACAGGCTTTTACCAGACAGCAAATTTGTCCCTTCATCCACATGCATGCTTCCTCTTTTGTAGATGAAAACTCGTACCATTTCCTCTTCAAAGAGTCTGATGACCCCGTATCTAGTGTAATTCAGAGATGTGTTTATATCATTGTTTACAGCAGCAAATTCTGCAATACACTGTAATGCAGTTTTTTACATACGTTAAGCCAACATCTGCTGCTACATCTATTATTTACCTTAGGAACAAATACTTCTGCACAGGGTAGAAACTGACTCAGTTTGAAAGAAACTAATAATTTTGAATAATTTTAGTTTTGTGTTATACTTGCTACATACATTCATGATCAGAGATCATTTACAGTAGGAAGATGAATAACAATAACCTTGATATACAATCAGCTTTTATTTTTTGAAATAGGTCAAAAATAATCTAAGGAATGCACAGACTTCCTCACTCCTCTTATGTGCCCTCTTGCTGGTATAATTGTTAAATAACCTTTAAAAAAATCCCTTTTCATCCTGTCTGATTTTTAGAATACCGTTGATAAGTAGGAATTTCTCTTCCAAATGGATTCGTTTCTTCCTCTATAACTCTGTCTTTGCTCTGCCTGCAATTGCTGCCTCGTTCAGATTGAAGCAATGTCCTGCTCACACCTGGCATGGCCTTTTTGACCTACAAACAATTACTTTTATTTATGCATCTTTTATTTTAGAAATCAGGCCAATAACCTCTAATACCTTTAATACCTTCTGTGAGATGTCTGTATTGTAGTCATAGAAATTAAGACGCCACAGAGGAGAGAAGAGGCAGACCAAACAGGCAAAGTGTCCTCTGGCATCTGGTAATTCTAAGATGCCTATTAAAGCTTGCTGGAGTTGGAAGAGAGTCTCATATGGAAGGGAAAGTCCTCTTAACTCTGCATTTTCCTGCCTCCGTGTTGGCTGCCCTAGCGGGCTGCAGGGTTGTGTTTTTTTAACTAGGAATTTGCTTAAGAGCATCTTGTTCTTTTAAAAGTCTTGTCCTGAACACTCATGGTGCAATACATTGTAGACGTTTTGTTACCATTTCGTGGTTGTCTATTCCTAAATCATTTTATTTTATTTGTTTCCATGAAAAATGACTAAGCACCTCCGATTAGTGAATTTTCATATTGTGACATGCAACTGTACTATCACTCTCGGATTTCTGAAGAATTCAGTACTGCCCTCTTTCTTCTAGCACTGAAATAAATTAATTAGCAGTGAAGTCTTTTCCTCAAGCATTCAGCTGATACAATATGGGCTGATTTTTAAATTCATGCTTTGGTTTGTCTTCTGCTTTTCACAGCATTATTAATGTAAGTCTGGGCTTACATTGTTCAGTGCATTGTCCTGTCTTGGTTTTATCCCTTGGTCAATTACTAGTTCATTAAAACATTTACCTCTGTGATAATAATTTTTCTTTCTCTGCTCTATTATCCTGTATCTTTGCTTCACAGAAATGAATCTGCAAGTATTGCTGTACAAGTTGCAGTCACACTTCACTTAAGGGCAAGGTTATTCCATCTTGCATAGCCTTTCCCACTTGCAAGGGCTGCAATATAATGATAGAAATCTGTTGGAAGAATGTCAGAATCTTAAATATATAGGACTGCTGATGTTTTTTGAGGTTTGCATCAAACAAAACAAGAAGAGTCTAGAACATACATTTTCAAAATACATTTCTAAACACTGGGACAAGAGACTAAATTGGCTAAAGCCTGGCATTTGGAATCTGTATGGTGTAATTGTAATTATAAGGGTTTTTCTCTCCTTAATTAAAGGCACTCCTCTGCAGAAATAAGAAAGCAATTTACTCTCCAACCAGGCTTTGCACAGTTCTGTCAACGAAGCTTAAGTACCCCTGGCTTTTCTTCTCTTCATCTGGTAAGTTCTGGGTCTATCATTTTTACATAGGTTTGACATCTGCATTGCCTAATGTTTTTAGGGTAAATTAAGTGATCTTCCTCAGTTGCCTTGCTTTCCACTGGCTTCTGCCTGAAGCTGTTAAAAAGTACTCCCTGGTGAGCTGAGGAAATTATGCATTTGAAAAAAATGAGAATGGTCCTTGGAGCCTGAAATAGACAGTCTTTCTGCATACTACAATAAATCAAAGTTAATTAATAAGTACTGGAGTATATTACATCCTTTCCTTGCTGGAAACTTTCAATTCTATCAAGTAAATGCATTGTGTGGTGATCACAAATGATTTGCAAAAGGAGGGCAGTGAATAAAGAGAAATAAAGAAAGGCAGAGGCTCAGCTAGCTTGGCTTAATACACCATTTCCAAAGCTAGCAGCAGAGGCAGCACACCGACTTGTTTTTCA
>VXBO01000941.1:143067-163410 GCA_013400135.1 Rhinoptilus africanus
TATGTGCCTCCGAATCATCTTCAGCCTTCCTAGAGTAATCCCCCCCTAAAGAAGTCAGACCATATGACACTGCCCTTACGACAAAGGGAAAAACTGCACAATCTTTTTAATGGCCTTTTAGGTGGATGAGTCTTCTGCAAACAACCTACAACATAAGTAAAAATGAGTGAGATTTTGATAGTCTCCATCTTCCTACACTTTTAATTTTTTCTTCTTTTTGTGAGACCCAGTAAGTAGAAGCAGGAAAAGTCTTTGTGCACCAGCAACTGTGAAAAATGTAAAATGCTAGATGTAAGCAGTTACTTCCTGTGTGCTGGGGCCTCCCGCCACTACTCACTTCCTTAATCTGAAATGCTGTGGTGTTTTAACATGTTCCTTGCGGTTATTCAGCCTGCGGAGGCTACGTCCCTTCTTCTACGTGCAGACAACTGCTTTTGCTCTTGAGACACTTGATAACATTTCATTTACTGAGTATTACGCCGTAGCTGCCATTTTGTGTGCTGTCACAATCTACATGCCTCTTATCCATCATCCTTAAAAGGTATGTTTGCAGTAATGATTTGTGGCATTTTCTGTAGAGTAATTGTTTTGCACACTTGTATAATGTGTGAAAAGGAGTGTTGGCTTCTCAGTTGAAGCAGTATCTCTGTTGCCTTTGATGATTTGCACCAGTTGTTAGGGAGACCATTAGCCTCCACCTGCATTTATGTTTTCCACCATCTTTTTTACATTTGTGTCTAATTTACGATAGCCAAAAGCACACATTTCTAGTGACTAAAGATTATTATTAACACTTCAACTAGAAAAAATTAAAAGACATAATGAAATGTGATGGATTTGACTTGTCAGAGTGGAAAGGTGTTATTTCTGAAAAGAAATGCAATGCTTAATCAAAAATTAGATTGTATTAAGCAAAAATATTTTGCATGCAAAACTTTGCATCTTCAGCACCTGAAAAGATGTAATATGCTTTTGTATACTTTAGGCTGTGTTTTACTTTAACATTTCATTATTTTTTTTAGTAGATCTTCATATATATATCTCAACTAACATGTAATGTTTTACCCACTGTCAGTACAGTGAGTGAACATCAAGGATATTATGTTAACAATTCATAAAAAATCCATAGCTAATAAAGATCACCGTTTACTCATAACGGTTGATCCCGTGTGCTCAGCACTACATCAGGTGAAAAACAGAGACAGTGCTTAACCCAAAAATTTACTAACAGCACAGTGTATTTCTTCAGCTGGCTGCCTCATGATTTGCTGGACTTACTGTTGGGTTTAGGTTTTCCCTTTGGATAAAAGAGCAAAGAGAGAGATTTTCTTAAAGGTGTTTTCAGAGAATTCAATTGATCCCTTAAATGTAGAGGCAGAGGGGTGAACTCGGGGACTTTATGCAAAGACCAATATGGTTTCCCTATAAAAGGGGAACCTGGGGCAGGCAGTGTTGCTTGGGTGTGTTCAAGGTCTCTACTACATCATTTGCAGGAGTACTTACCACATCTATTTTTTTCGAAAGTTTAAATTGGTTTTCTTCTCCTAGATGTTTTTAACAGATTTTTTCTAAAGATATGTCACTATCTGCAAGATATTTCTGGATTTTTATTAGCTGAATAACTTCCTCACTTATATTTCCAGAACTCTAAAAAGGCTCAAAACCTCATATTTATCACTAATAGGTTTTAACTCATCTTCCTATCTACAGTGACTGACGTGGCATATTACGCGTCAGCCATTTTAGCTCAGAGTTACCCAGAGCTTTGTCACAGTTGAGCACCTTTACATGTTTCAAAAATTGTGGAATTCATCGTTTTCCTATTGAGGTAAAATTCCTGATGTTGTGGGTGTAACACTGTTGCGTGCAGAGGTCACTTAATGCTCAGGCAAAAATTCTGCCGACTTCCATGAGAGCCTTGCATGAGTAGGACTCGGTAATAATGAGTGAAGACTTTGTGATTTTAGCCCACAGATTTTACCTGTGGAGAAGAACAGTGGCATACAAGGAGCATAGCTCCAGAGCTCATGTTGGATGAGACAGTCACAGTAACATTGAATATAAAGTCAGCATTGATATCAGGGACATTAGGTGCTTTATTTTTCCCACACCCCATCAACAGCACCATAGAGGTAGATTCTCTGATCTATATTCAGGCTATTTATCGTTAGCAGCTTCAGAAGGCACTCTTGTGAAAGGTATTTGGGCTAATGAGTGCAATGTAATTGTTGCTCTTTACAGACAAGGATGATTTGATAGCTATTTTTTGCTAAAATTCTTCCTACTAGTAAATAAATTATTCCAGCGCTATTATTCTAATGCTCTAACTGTTTTTCTGTGCTCTTACTGCACTGAGGTGTCCTCGGCCTTTGTGGAACTCACAGAACACAAACTATAGGTTTTCTAAAGCTGTAACTTTTAGATCTGTTTTTTACTTGTAAAGAAAATTAATAATATGAAATGCTGGTCTCTGTACTCAACTGGACAGATCTTTTATTTTCAAAACATATACAGTCTTTTTGTTGGCTCTATACATAGAATAAAATATACTTTTAACATATAAAGTCACATTTATGTGTACGTGGAACATTTCTAGGTACCGCATCAAACAAGATTTTCTGCCTCTGTTTTTGAGACTAAGCAGATAAAAAGGGCCAGACAGCTTCATAGCATGTATGAGCGTC
Source organism: Rhinoptilus africanus (assembly GCA_013400135.1). Classification (NCBI taxonomy): domain Eukaryota; kingdom Metazoa; phylum Chordata; class Aves; order Charadriiformes; family Glareolidae; genus Rhinoptilus; species Rhinoptilus africanus. The sequence goes on from VXBO01000941.1 coordinate 145,752, forward strand.
AGAGCTTGCACTTATTAAACTTTGTTCTGATCAGATGTTCTAAGAATGACTGATTAAACAAAGTCAGGCACAACTGTTCTCTATCAAGGTGCAATGCCATGTACTGTACAAATGGTGGATATCTAAGGTTTGCAATAATTTCAGTAGTTCCATGTAACCTTTTGTGCAGTTACTGTACTAAACCTTGAAAAATCCAATAAAATTAGGATTCCAGTAAAATGCAAACCAGTAACATTCGGAGATGGAAAACAATAATTTCTTCTGATTTGGGGTATATCTTGTCCTCAACTTTGTCGAAAGCACACAGCATTTCTAATAATATCTTTCAGGCACAGCACCTCAAATAAGTGCCATCTTCATGGTAGCAGCCACAGTGCTTACAGTTTGTCCCATAGCTCAGTATAACTTCCAAGATTTACTGTCTTGGACTTGTTATTTGTAGTGCCTTTCATCACATGTCCTATAGGGTCTACTGGCAGCTCCCTGCCAGGTGGCACTGCTTGTCACTATTGTTTTGGTCCCTTGCCCTTGTCCTCTGTTGTTCCTATTCATGGTTGCCTTTTTCATAACCCTGATTAATGCCATGGAACTTGACGGGAATCCAGTAGAGCACATCTGAGGGCAGCCAGGATGTACCTCAGTCAGTGCTCTTTCTACCAGCATCTAGGAAAGCTCAACAGAGAAAGTAAGTGCAAATTTGGATTTAGGTGTAGTATCTTCCATTTCTTCTTTGTGCTTTAAAACTTTTCTCTCTTTACTCCCTTTCTTTATTCAGCCGAATGTTTTATTAGCAACTTTTCCCTGCATTAAATGCACTGTATACAGTCTGTTTACAATGCTTAATAAATAATGGGACAATAATAAGAATTAAATAAATAACCCTAAATCCCACTATTAAGAAAAACCTTCTATTGCTAAAATAAACACCTCTTTATTTCTTCCATTAGCCTTCCTTTTATGACGCAGTAGACCCAGTAGATTTTGAAGGCTTCCTAATGACGCGACTGAACAACTCGGACTCAGAATTAGCACAAGAACTTGGTGACTTTCCTGAAGATGACTTGGATATTGTCTTTACACCCAAAGAGTGCAGGACTTTGCAACCTTCTATGCCAGAAGATGGGTAAGGAGACTTTCTCCCTCTCTGAAATGCCGCAGGTTTAAAAATAGTTTTGAAGATGTTGATCCAGGCACCTCAATGATTCTGTTAGGCCTTTTTGTACACTTAAAATTATGCAAGTGCTTCCATGACTTCCTGAGATGGCTGGTAGCAGCACAAGCGAGGTAGGCGTAGACCAGGAAGAAGAGTAAAGAAGGCACGAAGGTAATATGAAAAATAATTACATAGTTATGATCGCAGAGGTGGAAGTTGATTCTGATCATGTACTAAGCATAGGATTGAGAGGGGTTTCTTTTTTTTTTCCTTTCCTTTTTTTTTTTTCATCTATGTGTTGCATGGCATTGATCAGATCATGAAGCATCTCTTTCTCAGTACCTTTCTTGCTTAAATGGAGGAAAATACTTCATACTTCACAAGGTTTGGGGGAAAATAAAAGTGTTAATTTCTAGTGTAGGAGTCACTTTTGGTCTCAGGCTGACATTAATGAAATAGTTAGGAAGCTTTCCACGATTTTCAACAGCTTTTAAATTAAAACAGGTAGCATGTGTTGATACTGGTGCTCGACCATCTTTGAAATATTTAAGCTGGTTTGATAAACAAACTATAGGCAATAGAATTTTTCAGCACGAGAAAAAGGGATGCATTGGAGAGTTTTCTGATGGGGTTTAGTAGAGTCGTATGCATTGTATATAAAATACTCTTCCAGGATTGTTTCACTCTAATTGGTATCTTCAGGTAGAACCACAAAGGCCTATTGAGTTTTGCAAGCAGTAACAGTCAGATAAACATGAAGTCAGGACCAGTTTAGGCCCAAACTGCTATGTCTGCAAAGACAGCTAACCATGCAACATGTTTGGGATGCGGGGCTGGCTCCTTCCAGTACATGCAGGAAATGAACGGCACAGCCTATATTCTCTGCTGTGCTGAACCTGGGCACTGAAGGGACAAAAAAGGCTTAGCTTATGGTGTCCTGGCTCATGTGGTAGATCTGCATCCCCCTCTGTTTCTGCAAAAGTCATTACAGCCTGCTCTAATTTATAGCAGCCATCTGTGTAAACTAGAACCCTATAGAACAGTAGTATCAGTTCAGTGTTTTCTGCCCAACTCACCAAATGCAATGCAGCTAAGCAGGAACCACAGTTCATACGATTTTTGCCGACTGTGGACTAGCTGAGAACCCCTCTTTCTAAGCAAGGTCTGAGCCTGCACGTTCCTTCTTGGCCCAGTGCACCTCTCGGGAAGCTCAGGAGAGCAAAGGCGGTAAGAGACAAGTTGCCATGCTAGGTCACCTGGGAATTCTTTAAACCATACAGCACCTGGGGGACTTTGTAACATTCACATAAAAGGTGATTTTCCCTTATAGTTACCAGTGGAAAATGTTCCAGTCCTTATCATGAATATTTGTTTGGCTGTGGACTGGGGAGAGGGAATGCATGTAGGAGACAGTATTTTGGTGCTTGAAGTTTGCATTTATTAAAATTATAGGAAAAAATAGTAAAAAATTACACAACTTTGAAAAGAGACTTAAAAGATAAGGTGACCACTTCTCCCCAGTTTCCAAGGTTACTTCCGAGCATGACTGCTGTTTTGTGTAACAGTTATCTATTTGTTTTTCCAGTAGGACAACACGTAGACTCATGTTGTACAGTAGTTTTAGGCTTGATTTACACCACAGCAACATTAAGGGTTTTGTAAGGAGTCTGTGGCAAACCTCAAATAGTCAACACCAACAAATATGCTTTCAGCAGATTTTTTTCACACTGCAGCTTCCAATTTAGCCATTCCCACTGCTGTGATGGATACTAGTGCTTTCACAGAAAATGGTGGTCAAGGATGCCAGGGTGTGTTAGGGGATATGAGAGCCTGGGAGGCGCATGCACCAAAGATTTGCCTGCAGGTGACGTACTCTGTGGTGTCTTCCTGCATAAGAGCAGGAAGCAGATACCACCAACCAAACTGGGTTAATGTGCTGCCTGCTTGCAAACATACGTCCCATCTGAACCTGATGCAGGAGGTGACCATGTGCTTTGTCAGTCCACCGGTGGCAGGGGCACACTGCAGTCCAGTATCAGCCAAGGCTCTGTCCTGCCGTGCACGCACGAACCCAAAGCAGTTGTTATCCAGCCTTGGTAATCAGTTGCAAATCTGCTAAGAAATCTGGGTGGAAAGTGCGAATAAGTATCATACCTCTCACCCATTCCTGCACTGCATATGTATCCCACTCTTTTACTCACTTGGATTGGAGGACATAACAAGTGATTTTGGCACAGGTCACTAACATTTTTTAGAATAGGGGTAGGGGAATTATGCAACAACATCATGACAGCAAATTCACAGATGTTGACTTTATCTTGTAATATTTCAGTTCCAATCAGTATCCAGTCTATAAGACAGCACTGATAACCCCCTACATTAAATGACACTTACTCAAAAATCATAAAATTAAGTTATAACATATTCTTAGATCTTGAAGTTTTGTTATGCTATCTGATTAAAAGCTTAGGGTTCCTTTTTAGAATTCTCTTAATTTCTATGAGAAAGAGAAAATTACACCAAAAATATACAAGAGAGTATGTATTTGCAAGAGTCCAGAAGCCGAAGCCTCTGGAAAAATGTCTCTGTATGTTGAGACTTGTTATCAGTTTTTGAAAACCACAAAGATGGGTACCTGACTTTATAGCAACATCGGTCTTATATTCATGAAATGCATAGTATGGCAAATAGTTACAACTGTTAAACATATGTTTGTTAATTTATAAACACAGTAACAAAAACCTGCACTGGGGAATTCATGCAGTACACAGAATTCTTGAAATCTCAAAGAATAGTTTAGTAGTAAAATAAATATAAAGGAGAGGACTAATAGAGGGGTCCTTTTTCTGAACAGTGTGTTTAGATAAATTTTCTTTGTCCTTAAAGGTGTGACTTAGGTACTAAAATATTTACAATATCTTGTTGCTTTTTCCTCAGGGTTGAACTGGACTCACATGTCAGAGACTGTGTTCAGACGTATATCCGGGAGTGGCTGATTGTGAATAGAAAGTAAGCTACATACAAGTAAATAAAACAGAAAATACCTTGCATCTTATTTGCCAGAGAGGAGATGCTCCTAAAGAATAATGATTTGAGTCAGTGAATGAAGACAAGAACTGACTTTTCAGTAGTATATATAACTATATATTTTTGTTTGACGTGGTGGGCTATAGCTAAATATTGTCACATCTGCTTCTTAACTATCAGGCGCTCTGGAAATTAACTGGGAAGAAATTCACGTTTACTGTCTGTAATGATGATCTAACTAAATCACAAATTTGATCTCACTAAGAGGAAAGATAACAGGGATAAAGACTGCATTTGTACACTCTTTATTTTCCCTTCCATGCCCTGAAAACTCGACATGATCTGATTTTTAATAGTGTCTGAAAATGAAACAGAGTGCTAGTAGCAAAAGAATGAGGATTATGGTATTTCCCAGCAGTGAATGATTGCATTCATGTGATTATTAGTTTAACATCCAACTTTACAATTTTACATCAGTAAGTGATACTTGCATTTGGGATCAGTGTAATTTAACACATGGAATTGGACCTGTAGTCATTACAAGTGACTCAATTTCCTTTCCTTTATTTTGTTTTGTCTTATTTTGTTTTATTATTTCATCTCATTCCATTCCATTCCATTCCATTCCATTCCATTCCATTCCATGTATTAAATATGAAGGGAATGCTGTTAGTGTCTTTTTTTTTTGGGGGGGGGGGGGGGGTGGGGGTNNGGGGGGGGGTTGATGTGTCTGTCCCCAGACTCTCAGGGATGCCCTGTGCCAGTGGAGCTCACCTCCTTCCCCACCACCTTCTCCCCATTCTTCAGAAAGAGGTCTTTGGATCTCTCTTTTTCTCTGCCAGTTCCTGTTCACCCCCTCCTGTGCTCATGCCCTGTTCTTGAGAAGCCGTAGTAGCACCTCCTGGCACATTTGCTGCCATTTTGTTGTGCCCCTTCGCCCGCTCTTGCTACTTTCTATTTTTCTGACCTGATGTGCATCAAGCAGTCAGAGCATTACAGTTGACTTCTGGTGACTGTAAAGGAATTGCATTGTTTAATTGTGCAGCTTGTGCAGGGACGCAGCAGCCGCTGAGGGTTGTTAAGAGACTTCCTCCGTGGGTGCTGATGAAATTGATTGAGTTCTCAGAACTTGAGTCACTAAAAATAAGCTAGCGGGTTTTGCAGGCTCTCCGCCTGCATTGCTCAGAGCACGGGCGCTAGCTCTTTCATGCAGTGTAGTTCTGAGTGAGCTGTAAAGAGCCATCTTTGTCTGTGCACACGAGTAGGGAGCAACCAGTAAAGCAGGTGAGGTGAAAAATAGAACACAGCTATTTTTGCACTTGCGTGTGCTTGTAGAAGTGTGAATGGAGCCATAGAAATACACATGCGTGAAAAGATTTGTCGTGTGTTTTACCATTTCATTCATTCAGGTAAGGCAAATTAGCATTCAAAAACTTTGTTGAGCAGTTGAATCTGCAGTAAACATGATGAAGGGCCCTGTCAGAGACCTGAGCTTTGATGGCTATGGCTAACAAAGCAAATAAATTATTAAAAATTGCAAAGAACAAGACAGTGTAAAAGATGCTGCAGTGTCACATAAACCAGTGATAGATTGTTATTGGGAGTTTCATGTTATGCTTGGACGCTATTTCAAAACAGGAGATAATGAAAAGACATTACGAGAGAAGTGAGAAAAAGTAGTTGTAGACAGCTTTGTATTGTTTTGAGAAAGGCTGGAAAAACTGTAGTTGTCTACCTAGGACACAAAGATTCATAGGACAGGTTGCTGAACGTGTGGTCTGGTGAGCCATGAATGAGAAGAGTGTGTAAGTGCCTTTCATCCATTCATAGGTTCAGAACAGGAGATGGAAGAGCCTTCAGCGGGTGGCATGAGCAGAGGTGGTCCTCATGCCCCAGACAGGGTGGCTGGACACAGATGAGGGGTCCATGCGTTTCTATCAGAGGCTGACTGGGAGACTTGTTCCTGTGCCTGTCGGTTTCTCCTTTCAGTTGTCCTTTGTTCCTTTTCCTTGTCCCATTTTCTTAATTCAGTGCGTGGCCATTAAGTTGATATGTGCACCAAAAGCAGGGTTTGCCTCTTGGTGAGTTTTAATTGCTACTATGCTTTTCAAAATAAATGAACAATATAAAAAAAATTTCCAGGAATACTTCAGGGAAAACGCATCCCTAGCATGGCTTGTACACCACAGGGAAAATGTGATCTCAGGTACATAAATCTCTCCATTAATAATGTGTTTGTCACCAGAGGTAGTCAAATAATAATCATCAAAACCTCTTTTGGATGCTGAAATGTCTTAAACTCATGCAGAATTTCTATCTTTCATTCTGGATGATTAAGGCAGTTCCAAAACAAGGTCATATCCAAGGAGAGCTGGGATTGTGTCTTTTATGACTTCAGTTTTCATTTGCAGTGAACTGATAAATGATTAAAATGCAAACAATTAAAACACATCAGAGCATATAATTCAGTTACTCCCAAAATGTAATAAAAAGGTGTCTCCCTGATCAATAATTGCTTATCGTGGTGTCTTTATGAAAGTACTCGTATGTTTAGACATTGCTTTGGGAATGTTATGGAAAGGAAAAAGGAAGAAGTAGGATACTGTAACTAAGAAGGCCATCACAGGATTTAGCAAATTGCACACTGAAGTGGAAGAAACAGAGCTCCATATGCATCTGGTATCTTTTTTCAGGGTACCTGCTCTTTTTTTCCATCTGCCACAAAAATGTAACCGGAAATTGGTGCCTTGCTGCAAAATTTTGGGAAGTTGACAGCAGAGAGCGTTATGTTGTGCCGTGGCAATAGCCCTCTTCAAAAGCAGGCTCTGTTTAGAGGTGTAGATTGTTGTGTATGATTAACTTGGGATACCAGCTAGGTCCAGGAGAAGAGCAGTAAGCTCCTTGATTGCAGAAGCAAAGAGCCAGCCATGAGATAAACGATCCCAATCCATGTTCTATTCACTGAAACAATCACCATGTCTGATGAGGAGCTCAGAGCTGAATTTGTGCCTAGGTCAGGTTGTGCTGCTGTCTCAGGCTCACAGTCTAGGCAAAAGTGTTCTGGGTGAATTCTCTTCCTTTTAAAACCAAACTAATATATATGATAGAGTTGCAGTGGTGTGATAAAACACGCATTGTGAAATGTCACGCTTTTGTATAAAAGCTGTGATGCACCGCTCTTTTGCACAATAAAGTTTCCAGTTGCTTAGTATTTTTAAGAAGTTTTCTTTTCTGTTTTGTTTTCCCTTAACTCCTCCTTGTGGTGTCCTTATGTGCTCATGAAAGGAACCAGGGGAATCCAGACACTTGTAGCCTGAAAAACAAGGGATCCCGAAAAGATTTTCACAAGACGCTTCAAAAACAAACATTTGAATCGGAAACATTGGATTCCGGCGATGCAAACTTTCAGGTACGTTTTCTTCCCTTCAGGAAAAGTGGTCCAATGTGGCATCTTTCCTGGAAGAGGAAAGGATCCTTGGGTCTCCCTAGTGGCGTCAAGCATAGAGCCGTGCTTGCCATTTGGCCTCACGGCAGAGGTTGTGCTGAAGCCAGATAAGCAGGAGAGGTTTCATGACCCCCCAGTGTCTGCGCCACACCTCGCCATTCTGTTGTTTCCCAGCAGGCGGGACCCCGACAGGTCGCCGGGCTCCCCGAGGAGGCCTCGAGGACGACCCTCGCTGCCTCCGACTTCGACCTGCGCAGCCTGCAGCCGGACCCCCGCCTGGAGAACCTGCTGCGGCACCTCAGCGCCCAGGAGTTCGAGAGGCAGAACGAGGAGGCGCGGCGCACCAACCGGCACCCCGAGCTGCTCGCCCTCTACCCCTCCGTGGACGAGGTGAGCTGGGAGGCTGGCAGGACCTCCCCGAGCTGCCCGTCCAGCCATCTTTAAGGTTAAAGCTGCAGCACAGCTTGAAAAACAGGGTTTGTGGCCCGGGTACGTGTCCCCCTTGGATATTCACATGGTGAGGGCATGTCACCTTCAACTTGAAGGTGTATTCAGGGGGTTGTACTCGGACTCGTGGTGTTGCCTGGGGCTTCATCTCACCTGCCTTGGTGACACGGTTGTGTCGGTGTGTTACTCTTTGCTGTAACTCTTGCTTAGGGCCCAGAAGTTTAACTGTTCAGTGCAAATGCCAGACGGGGGTCAGGAGTGTAAATATACAGAAATGCGAATGAATTTCCTTTCATCTCGGAGGAGATGAAGTGCCTGCTGAGTGGGGGGAGGTGCTAGTCTGTAGCAGTGGCCCAGTTAATGTCACATAAAGGTTTTATGTAAGTTTGTAAATCTGCACTTGTTTTAATTGAGTATGACTAGAATAACTGTTTAATGATAGGAAGATGCAGTGGAGATACGGCCGGTGCCGGATTGCCCAAAGGAACATCTGGGCAACAGGATTTTGGTGAAGCTGCAGACTCTGAAGTAAGTGTCCTTCACAAGCCTTGCTCACCATTTCTCAGTTCCTGCCAGTGTTCTGCTGCCAACCCTGCTACACCATGGCAGGCGTCCTGTTCAGCGAGGGTTTACATCCCTCCTTGTAGCGGAGGACTATTTCTATCCATCATTACAGAAGTCTTTAACTTGTCAGGGTGAAAAGAAGCTGTGAATGAGCCCAAATTCTATATTTCCAACAAACCAGATTGGTCTCCTTACATGCTACTGGACTTGATAAACAGAAAAAAAAATCAAGAACGGTGTGATCACTTTTAGCTGATATCTGAGACGACCTTTCTGACGAATTTAGATAATACATTGTGTGCAGTTTACTTCCCTTCTTTTCCTCTTGAAATCATCTATTAAAATGCACTAAAAAAAAATCCTCCAGGCTTTGGGAGAGCTTAGATCCGGAACTAAATATTTCTCCTTATTTTCTAACGGAAGTGATACTCAAGATATAGTTCTTTCATATTTTTATTATAAAGAGTCGTAAGAGTGCAGTATTAATCAGTCTCCTGTCTGTCTTTCCTTAACAGGTTTGATATAGAGATCGAGCCTTTGTTTGCATGCATAGCTCTCTATGACATAAAAGAAAGGAAAAAAGTAAGTGTGCATACAGTATTTTTGTTCAGTTGGCTTGGGTTTTTATTTCTGGAGTAATAATTTAGGAAAACTTACAAAACTCACGAAACTTTTTCACACATGCAGTCTGAGCAAGGAATTTTTTTATTCAGTCAAAGTCACATGCTTGCATTTTTTATTTTGTAGTTCTAGTTACTAATTTTGACTCATTTTAAAATAGTATTTGATGCATTTTTGCTTTGCAATACATTTTAATTCCTTTTCTTCCCTAGATCTCAGAAAATTTTCATTGTGACCTCAACCCTGATTCACTAAGAGGATTCTTGCGTTCTCATACAACCTCCATTGACTTGTCCACTCAGGCAAGATCGGCGGTATTTTCTGTCACTTATCCCTCATCGGATATATACCTAGTAGTAAAGGTATGTTACAGTACTACTTCAAGACCATTCTTTTTGTTCCCAGTTGTGCCTGTTGAGCTGACAAACATGAGTTTCCCGTAGCTGAGATTAATTTTGATAGGTTTTAATAGTATATGTGCAGATGTTCATCGGTATATCTCACTCTGAAGCTAAGAAGTTATATTGATAACCTGTGTTTAAGTTTTACTAAGTATTTAGAATTTCCTACCTCTGCTTAAGGGAAATCTAAAGTAAAGCGAAACAAGCCATTAAAAAAAAAATTAAATTCTGTGCAGGCTTTTTGGCTTAGTGCACTTTGCATCATTTTGTTTATTTAATTCTGAAACTGAGTTAGCATGAGGGCATGGTATCCTGGGGTGCATTAAAAAGTGTGGCCAGCAGGTCGAGGGAGGTTATCCTTCTCCTCTACTCTGCCCTAGCGAGGCTGCATCTGGAGTACTGTGTCCAGTTCTGGGCTCTCTGGTTCAAGAAAGGCAAGGAACTACTGGAGAGAGTCCAGCAGAGGGCTACAAGATGATCAAAGGACTGGAGCACCCCTCTTATGAGGAAAGGCTGAGAGGCCTGGGTCCATTTAGCCTGGAGAAGAGAAGACTGAGAGGGGATCTTATCAACGCTTATAAATATCTAAAGGGTGGGTGTGAAGAGGATGTGGCCAGACTCTTCTCAGTGGTGCCCAGCGACAGGAAAAGGGGCAACAGGCACAAACTGGATCACAGGAAATTCCATCTCAACATGAGGAAGAACTTTACTTTGAGGTTGACAGAGCACTGGAACAGCCTGCCCAGAGAGGCCGTAGAGTCTCCTCTGGAGATATTCAAACCCACCTGGATGCGTTCCTGTCCAACCTGCTCTAGGGGAACCTGCTTTGGCAGAGGGCTGGACCAGATGATCTCCGCAGGTCCCTTTCAACCCCTAGCATTCTGTGATTCTGGATTCCGTGAACCACTTCACTTGGAATGCGTTAATTTTTCTGATTTCAGTGAAAATGCAGTAGTACCTGATTGACAATGTTGTCACTTGCGTATTTTCTGCTTTCTAACAAACCTGATGGAAAACGAGCAGAAGGTTTAGTATCGATTACTCCATAAAGACAGTTTTAAGAATTCTGTATCGTGCCTTTAGGCAGGTTCTTTCATATTGATAGAGAAGGAACATGTTACTATTTGGGTGATGTTTTTAATTTGTGAGTGTCTTGTTTTACTGCTTTTTGTAGATAGAGAAAGTGCTTCAGCAAGGAGAAATTGGAGACTGTGCAGAACCCTACATGGTTCTTAAGGAAAGTGAGGCTGGCAAGGTAAGCAAATAATTACAAAGAGTGTTTAGATGAAAAAATGGATGCACAAGGGAAAAAAAAATGAAAGAGCAGACCCTTTGGAATAGGACAGAATCCCAAGAACACTGGGGAGGAAGCCAGTTGGTAGATCCATGGGGCAAGCTGTCTTGTGTCTGTGACCAACAGGAAGAAGGCATAAGAAGGCAAGGCGCACCTTCATTACTGACCCCTTTGAAAATCAATACCGACCAAGTCTTGAGTCAGGAAGCAGGCAGGGGTGAGCAAAGGACATGACAATGCAATGTGGAGTTAGCAGAAATATTCGTACCTCAAAGACAACCTGTTTTAGTGTGTATGTGGCCAGTTCAGTGCTGTCATCCATAGATAACGTGAGCTCTGTTCATGGTCATTTACCTCCCTGGAGCAGACTGACGATGTTTGCTGGACTTCCATATGTCTTTCACCTTTAAAATACTGCTTTCAGTAGGATATTGTTTCTGTATCTGACGAAGGAAGTAGAACCTGCTAACATTTTGTGGTGATTGTTCATGCCTGGCTTGAGGGTCACTGCAAAAAGACCTGTGTTCTCCTTTTCTATAATTAAAGTGAACTCATTGAAAATAAATGAGAAGTAAATGTACAAATCAAACCAGCTATGATCCTGATAGTGATGTAGCAAGAAAACATGAGATATAAGAATGCAAATTATTTACTGAACTGTAAATATGTAATTTCTATTTTGGTCTATAGTAGCATTTAAATAACTGATTGCTTTTTAAACAGTCTTTATTTTCTTTTTCTTAGACAAAAGAAAAGATAGAAAAACTGAAAGCCCAAGCTGAATCCTTTTGTCAGCGGTTGGGGAAATACAGAATGCCATTCGCCTGGATTCCCATAAGCCTAACTAATTTCTTCAACCTTTCAACACTTGAACGAGAAATATCTGAGGCTGAAGGTTTAAATGGTAGTTGTTTAACTTTTCTAACTAATGCCAAGTGACTCTTTGGTAGGACTGTGCATAGGAAACCATGTTATTTAATCTGGTATCAGGAGTGAAGAGCAGATTCAAATTCACATTTTCTCAGCCTTCCTTTTCAGTGCTAAAAACACTTACAACTTAATATGCTCACTGTTTCGTCTCTGCATATTTATTTTTATGTATAATAAATATTCTTCCATGGTTTAGGTCCAATTCTGGTTGAACACTGGCTTGGTAGAAGTAAAACTGCCTTTGCCATAATGAGTTCATTTGCAATACAGGGCAATCAAAATACATGTTATCTTTGTTTCTAGAGTATACAGGACCATTGGTCAACAACATTGACCAATGTGCTTTATAACGCATGAAGTAAAAATTTGAATAAGTTTGTGCTGTGCAGCAGAAGTAATGTCACTTCACTAGGTGTGTCCTGGCATTGCGCTATTTCACATGTCCGAAATAAAAGTAGTGGAATGTTTTAGGTACTCTCTCTGTACTCTGATGTTTCTGGGAACCTGTGCATTCCTAGTGTGTTCTGATAGTCTTTGTACTGAAGCAACACAAAGCAAGTTGATGTTTTGTTTAATTTTCCTTTGAAGGGAAAGGATCCACCAGTGACAAGAGGGCAACACTGCTACAGGCAAGAAGACTTTCTGAGAGAAGTCTCAGCTCAGAGGACAGCTATCCAGTATCAAACTTCAAAACAATTTCTCTGACCCTTAACACCTTCTTTAAACAGGTACTGAATACTTCTTATTTCTGATTGCCTACATTTTTCATCTGTGTAATGTGAACTGTGTTGGGATAAGTTACTAGTGATGTTCATGTGGGGATAGAGAATAACTGCTGTCAAGTAGGCAGTAACCCACTTGCTTTGCATGGACACGGATCACTCAGAAGCTTTTCTCAGTGTTATGGAGTATTGTTGTAAAGGCAATGATTTTTGTTTTTCCCCTGGTAGGAAGGAGACAGGCTCAGTGATGAAGATCTGTTCAAATTTTTAGCTGATTTCAAAAGATCGTCTTCCTTGCAGAGAAGAATTAAGACTTTACCAGGTATATGACTCATTTTGTATGGAAATGAATTTTCTCCCCTAAATTGTTCTGTAAATTCCAACCCCAAAATATAATTAACTTGGGTTTTAAGTCTATAGTATGTGCTATTTTGGAACTTCCTGGGTCCCCGGTGCCTACCTGAGCACAGATCCTTTTGAGGTATTTTTTATGTATGAGTGAATACAAAGACTTATGTTTAGCTTGATATTCTAAAATTGTTTGCTTTCCTCCGTAATTTACAGTGTATCTACTCAATGTCTTTTGTTATTATTCAAACTGTTCTAAGAGAGTGCTTTAAAGCAGATTTCTAAGATCCTTGCTATTCCTGCAATGTTTTTAAATGTGTAATATTTTACAGAGGGAGATTAAAATCTGTACACATTTCATCTTATTTGGGTATTTGGTTCAGTGTTAGCTAACAAAGTAAAGGTAGTGTTTGACTACTGTCAAAAACCTGACCAACTTACTTTTTCTTTTTTGCATAAATTACAGCTCAAGCTCTTCTGGGTTGTAGAGGAACCTTAAAACAAAAATTAACTAAGTGCAAAGATGTTTTGCCTTTTTAGCTGATTGCCAGAAATGACAAGTCTGAGTTCCGCAAATAGTTTTCACTTATCACAACAGAGAATTTAAATTGAAAGTCTAGTCATACTTCGGTGAACGGTATTATTATCAGTATTAACTGTTAAGTGCTCACCACAGCAAGCCTGGCTTTTCTGGTGGGCAGTGTCTACTTTGGCAGAGATTATCCAGAGCAGAATCTGAGTGGGGGAGTGAGAGAGAACTGTATTAGACAGCAGCCCTTTTATCTTTTATTTGTCTCCCAGACAAGTTTTATATTATTTATGTGTGAAAGATACTAGAACATCAAGCCAATATATGGTGTTCCTTCCTTCTTTCCTGTTTCTTTGAAATTGTACAGGGTAGACATAAAGAGCTATATATTGGCATGATGTGTAGGTTACTTCTTGTGCATCTTTCTACACCTCTGCTTTCCTTCTCATGCAGCCTTCAAGCCAAAGATTCAGTTCTTATTTCTGCACTGTTGCTATGTAACCTCATAGATTGTGTTCATTTTTGTTTTGTTAATGTGTTTGTTGTTTTTTGTATTTTTTGCTGAGATTTAGTGATTTTTTTTTCTAAGGAACACTTAAACTGGAGATTTCCCCGGCTCCAGAAAACCTTGGGTTTTGTCTGACACCAGAATTACTACCAGTGAAGCCATTTCCAGAAAACCGTAATCGTCCTCACAAAGAGATTTTGGAATTCCCAATTAGAGAAGTGTATGTTCCTCATACCATTTACAGGTAAGAAATAACATATATTTTTTAAATTCTTAAGATCCGTTTTCAAAATTATTGTGATTTATATTTTTTTTTTCAGAAATAGAAACTAAAAATATTTTTTAAAAAATGTTAAAGATTATGCGTTAGGCTGATTATTTAATCTTACTAGCCATTATAAAATGAAACATCAGCAGGATGTTCTATAGTATATTTACTATTCTAATTATGTTGTCCTTTGAAAATTTTTATAAAGTGTCAAAAGAGCCCTAACAGCTCTCATTGACCTGGTGTATATATATATATTTATATATATGTATCTTTCCTCTTCTGTGTCTTTTTCACAGTAGATCTTAGTATCATTTTTAATAGTTTTGGTAGATATTTGTGTTGGATGGTTTCTACTGTTAATTTGAGTCATCTGAGCGTCTGAGGAAGTAATGTGTTGTTCTGTGTACTTTTTCACCATGACAAGGACTCTAGGCTTCTTTTCTTAAATCTGTTCTGTCCTGGTTGTTTCAAGCAGACCATGGTGTTCATTAGCGTGCAGCTAAGCAGTTCCAGTAATTTCTTCATGGTCTGGCACGTCTGAGTCTCCAAGAAGAAATGCGTATGAAAAGAATGTCCTTCAACATGTTTATGCAGCATAGTAGTCCTAGTGAACAGTGATACTGATAATGGCTAACTAGCAATAATTCAAAACAGGTGTATCGCAGTATTACAGATACAGAAATACTAGCTTTCATGGGATCACTGTGTTAGTGACGGCGTGGAAGTAAAGCATAATGCCTCTTACAACAGTAGTTGATGCTATTCTGAGGGAGTTTTCTGATCCCTGAAACAGTAGGTAGATACTAAATTGCATTACTGTCAAAGATGTGACCATCAGTAAGGAATCACAGAATGAAGGAGCTAAATAAAGGGATGTAAAGCTTATTCATTTCTTGCAGCAGAGATTAGCAAAGAGACAGCTCTCCCACACGCTCACCTGACCCCACCCAGGAGAGGAGAAGGGAAGGGTAAGACTTGTGGTTCAGTACAACTTAGAACTTCAGTGCAGCAGACTAGTTTATCCTTGGGAGGTGCTCCACACCTTCATGGGAAACTGGAGAGCCAGTGCAGCTGTTTGTGACACCTGGATTTGGGTCTCAGCTTTGAAGGAAAGAAAAAACAGGAAGTGGCATCTTACCTTACAAAAACAACTTGCCATGTGGTGTCAGCAGGGGAATGAGTAAGTATGCCAGTTTGGACAGACCCTCATTAGAAGTTTTGGAGGAGTTATTCATTGGCTGTGCCATGAATCTGTGGTATTAAAACTCCTGCGGGCAGTTTCTTTGCGATCTTGGCACCAGAATGCTAAAATGCAGAGTGTTGTAGTGCTTCTGTCTTCTCTGTGTATCAAAGACAGATATTAATGTCTCCCACCACCACCATCCCCTTCCACCCTATTTTTTAGGGGGCTTATGCAGTCATCTCTATAGGGGATTTAGTTTTCATACAATGAAAACTGCAAATGTAAATCAACTTGAGTAATGACACTTTAAAAAAAAAAAACAAAAATAAGACAGAATTTTTACTTTCCTATTCATTGTCTGCCCCAGTAAGGAGTAGCATGTGTCAACTCTAGTGTGCAGCCTGGTAGTGTCTAAGGGTGTGCTTTTGAAATTGAAAGCATTAGCAATGGCTGTATTGCTGAGCTAGGAAGAAAGCTGAGCGCAGAATATTCTCACCAAGGTAAACTCCTGCAGACAGACTTCATGAATATCAAAGCCACCATGCTGAAAATTAATTTGTGTCTCCTGAAGCAAGTTTAGGTGTCTCCACACAGTATTCTTCAGTTGCTAGGGCGTCT
Source organism: Rhinoptilus africanus (assembly GCA_013400135.1). NCBI lineage: Eukaryota > Metazoa > Chordata > Aves > Charadriiformes > Glareolidae > Rhinoptilus > Rhinoptilus africanus. The sequence continues at coordinate 161,813 of VXBO01000941.1, forward strand.
GTATTGGATACATACACCTACATAGGAAGAAATACTTGCTATAGCATAGCTGTTGCACTCTTTGTGCAAGTGTTCACAGCCAGCATACTTAGCCTCTACAGGCTTTTTGGGCTCTGTTTTGATTTTCACGCTAGGTAAAAGTCGTGGTAACAAAACAGAGTAGGATCTGTCTGGCCTAACTTGTAATAATGAAGATAATAACTATAAAGAATATTTGCCTTCATTAATCTTTACCTTAATTAGTGAATCAATGTGTGATGACACAACTGACATACCATAAGTAATGTTATGCTGTAAACGGCTGTAAACTGTAACTCAATCAGTTAATAACCAAATTAAACCCTAAAATTAGTTAGATACACTGGGGAAAGGGTGAAAAAAATGCGGAAATGCTAGGTCGTGTTTCAATTGCCTTGTGACAACAAGCACACTTGGAGTGAGAAAGGGGATTTGCCGACTGAAACTGCTAGTGAACTTCAGCATACTTCCCCAGGACGTCAGATGAGGCAGCTTTGCAAAGGCTATGAAACGGCAGGGTCTGGAACTTGGAGGGGTCCAGGAAGTAACACTCGTGTTTGCGTGGTGCTGTTTGAAGCACCTCCTTTTCCCACAAGCTGGAATCACCTGGCCACGTCTGAGATGCTTTTGCTACACAGTCTTGCCAGTGGTCTGTTTGGTGAGCAAAAGCGTAGTTAGGGAATGTAGGCCAATGTATTTGCTTAATTTAACTGTCACGCAGTTTTCCTTACTTAGTTCTCAGCATGGTGAATAGTGTTTTGAGCCTGAGATTAGACTAACCTATGCACAGTAACTCTGAATTTGAATAGAGACAGATATTAAGGGTTTCGTGTTATTTTATTTCCTTTCCTCTAATCTAAAAAGTAGAACCATCCTGTTTTAATTAAGCAATGTGCTAGCCCTTAGTCATGGATGAATGTCATGACCTGCTAGTGTGTTACAGGTGATTTAATGTTTCTTAGTTTTTGATTTTAAGTCTGCAAATCATTTTTTTTACCAGTGCTATAGATTTAGATAGCAAGAGAATGAAAAATGGATAGGCTAATTACCTGTTTTCTATTAACGTTACCATGAATGTAAGAGAAGATTACACATAGAAATTGACTTAAAAAACATAGAACTGAAAACTTAGAAAAATAGAGTCTGGTAAGGTCTTACTAGCAAAATAATACCTCTACACATGTCCAGACAAATACTAACAAAGCATCTAGCTTCGTTTTTCTGCTGAATGTTTAAAACAAATGCAAAGATTTTGTTTACTTGGGTTGGTGGGGGTTTTTTGCCAATGTAATATATTTCAAAGGAAAAACGTCGTAGGTTTTTGGTTTGTGTTTTTTTTTTTTTTTTCAAAACAATAGCATCTTCCTGTGTGATAGGAGAAGCAGAGTTTTCTGTTATAGTCTTTGAACTTGGCTCTTGCTAGTTTTTATACTGGTGTAATGCCATTATTTTAAATGATGCTATTTCTGATTTATGCCAGAGAGATCAGCCAGCCCCTTTCTGTGTGCACTGTGAAATTGAGCACTTCTTTTTGTTGTGTACCTACATTTCTTTAATAAAAATAGTTCCCTGAAAATGTC
>VXBO01000943.1:0-14804 GCA_013400135.1 Rhinoptilus africanus
CATTTTACTTCTGAGTGCTAATGGACTGTAAGGTATTCTGCATGAGCTCTGTATCGCAATAAAATGTTATATTACTAAGTACATGTAAAAAAGAGCCCTGGGTTTCATCTCTCATATAGGAACCCTAAAAAAATTACTACAAAGTAATTTTCTCTGTCTCAATGAGTATTCATTTAAGTAAAACAGTTTCTGCAGGAGAAAAAACACACTAGTATTCTGTATACCCAAATAAATTAGACCATATTACAGAAGGGTAAAAATTTTGGTGCTATTTTCTTTTCCAAAAAACAGAAGGAAGATTTGAAACTATCTCTCCCAAGCTCTAAGTATTGGAACTGGTAAAGAAAATAATTTTAAACTCACCAGAGACCAGATATTTCCAAATAGACAGGGACCACAGAGTTTTCTCTACTTTGGCAACGATATTTCCTGACTCTTTACAAGATTTGAGTCTCTAGCTGAGAGTATCTCTGGAAGTCCTTGAACAACTTACATAGTTTCTGTCTCTGCAATAAAGTCTCTCTGAAAGAAGCTACAGTCCTTATCCTCTTATGCCTCTTTCCACTGTCCTTGTCGTCTGACTTGTTCAAAATGCTTCACAGCATGACACAGCAAAAAATGATAAACTCAGCTCAATCCAAAATATTTAAGCAGCATAATACATTTAGGAAATAGTATCACTTTAGAAATTATATTAAAGACGGATTATAGAGAGTCGTGACTGCCTANCACTGGTTGATTTTTGATGACATGAGCCTCTGTTGCCATATCAGCCGAAGTCAAAACCAATGCCCTATTCGAGCATCCCATTGTTGCAAGCAGGAGCTATATATTTACATGAACTTCCCTCACAAAACCCCAGTGAGTGCAAAGAAACATCTTCACAACTGTCAAACAAGTAAAAAATACCATTGAGTCGATAACCTTCAGGATATTTAGAAACTCATAGTTACTATTTCTTTCACTGTGGCTTATGAAAAAGTATGCAAAAGCGTGTCCAAAAAGAATTCAAAACAACCAGCCTCAGTGGACGAAAAAGAATTTTATGGAAGTTACTATACAAGTTTAGTTAAATTTAGAGGTGTTCACTGGGCAAAATGGAGGGAAAAAAAATGTAACAAAGAATTCCTACTTTGGAAAATATTTCCAGTGTACCTCAAGATATCCCTGTAAAGAAATAGCATCTAGCTTTGGTTTTCCTACTATACACAGTTATTTGAAAGATGCTTCTCTACAGCATAGTAGGAAAATGACTTGGGTGTTAACTGATGTGGACTTTTCACAATCAAGTTTGAATTAAAGACTCATACTTAACATCAGTAAGAAAGATTTGTAGGGGAAAAAAAAGACTGAAAAAGAATTAATAAAAATTGTTCAGTTTGAAAAAACATTATTACATAATTTAAACCCTATTATTTAATTAAATGTAAAACTGTGTAAGAATTCAATACTGCAAGATCACAACTTGTCACCTTCATTGAGAAGATTAAAACAAAATTCAGCTCCCGAGATACAGCATTTGCACAGATGAACAGTTAGGTTTTTTACTCAAAAGGAACTTTACAGAAACTACCAATATCTTTTCACAATCTCCACTGACATTTTTTTCCCTTACTTAGAAAAAAAGCATAAACAAAAAAGTCTTGAATATAACTTTATATCTGTGAAAAGAGTGGGATTGACACACAGGACCCTTTTTAGCCAAAGGACATGTATCCTCTGGCCATCAGCGTCTTCCTGACATTTCTGCAAATCTCAGCCTTACCTGTCAGGAAAACTCTAGGGGAAAAAGATAGTTCAGTCTCCAAAGACTTTGTCAGTTGCCCTTTTTCTTGAGAAAACAAGTGACTGTCAACCTGTGTGAACTGTAATGCTAGTTCTTGCAACCTGGGTACCAACCCTGTAGTAACAGGACTGAGTGTTTCATGTAAGCATCCAGCAACCCTTTAACATTGCCCATAAGCAAGGTCCCATCTTGGCTCATTTGACACAGCAAAAAATGATAAACTCAGCTCAATCCAAAATATTTAAGCAGCATAATACATTTAGGAAATAGTATCACTTTAGAAATTATATTAAAGACGGATTATAGAGAGTCGTGACTGCCTATAGTACTCTGATTTGTTCAAGATCCCTTAGGAAGAAATTAGTTCAATTTTATTTTCTCTTTTATGCAAACACATTTGGAAGGTATGCACTGTAACTTGATGATGAGTGAAGACTCAATTGTAATACTCATCTTTGGATATAATATGTGACACAGTTACAGGCAAAGTGTGTAATGGGAAAAGGTAGGAACGAGAAATCAACTGCACACGGACTTGGATAAAAGCTACAGGGCTATACATTGTTTTAGAAACAATAGAATGGTGAGCACCTCCACATGTATTGACTATTTTCAGAGCATGTAAAACTTGACTGAATGAGAAAAAAACCCAATCAACTTTTGAGAGAAAGCATAAAAAGAAAGGTTTTGAAGAAAGTGATGTGGGCTGGTGAAAATAACAAGCCATGTTTTCAAGACATATAACAAATAAAAACCAATTACAAGCTAATTATGAATTATAAACACTTTTCCATTAAAGTTTGTAGACATTCCATTCATTCCCATTTGGGTGATGTAAGAGGCAAAGCTCTTCTCCCCAAAAATGCAGAGAGAATTCATCCAGCTAATAACTCAACAAGTAACTTCAGAATAGTTGCTAAAGTTATATGAATATTTTTCATGCACATTTGTGGAAGAACATCTACTTTATTCACATAAACCCCATAAAAATTATGTGCTTAAATTAATCCTTGCCATCTCTGGTCTACTGGTTTTGGAGACTCTCCATTAAAAATGTAGAAGCCATATGGATATGTTCTCAAATTTGCTACTGATATAAGTGGGCACAACTCCATTTGTATTTAATGAAATCGTGCCAAATTATTCCAACACTGATTCTGGCCCTTCATGTCTCAGTTGGAAGCAGCTCTAACTCATACAGCTCTATATGCCAATGGCAAATCTCCAATTTTTCTTGCTTCAGAGATAAAAAAACCCTAGTATAGCTTTATTGTATATGGTCATTGATATTCTCTGGATCTAGTAGTGAATTGTCTATTAAATAAGCTATGTCTATTTTTCCATTTGTGAATTGACTGAAAATAAGCTGAGGAGATTGACAGATAAATTATTGATCCAAACAGTAGCTGTGCATAAGTTTTAAAGCAAAAAAAGGTCAAGAGGTGTTTTAAGGGATTAAATTCTTCAGTGAAAAGTTTAGTGGATTTTCTTAGAAGAGAAGTATGCCTTGTATAAAATTGCATAAACTCATTTTTATGAGGACTATAAAAATACCATTATAGTTTTCACAGAATCTCCAAAGTTCTGAATTTAAGTCTAAATGCGAAGTGATCAACCCACAAGTCAGTAGTTGCTGCTAGACTCCATTAATAAATAGCGGCAATAAGTGAAACAAAACTGCCCTATATTCTGAAACAAAATGAAAAACTAATATATCTTTTCTTATTTTCAGGGTGTAAATAATATCAACTACAAAGAGTTTAGTGCATGTTCAGGGATTGAGAAATATTGTTTTGATATGGAATCTTGGTCACTGCACTCAGTAACTGCAAAATAAATCTCACATTTCTTTAAAAGGCTACATTAAAAGTCTCTCCTCTTAGAATTTTACATACCCTAAAACTGTGAATAAATCACATTTTACATGGATTCAACATGAAGCATAAGCGCTTTCCAGGAACTTGTAAAGGTCCTGGAAACAGACTGATATTTATTCAAAATGTTTAAGCCTTCAATCAAATTTTGCAGAAGCAATTGTGTTCCACATTTAAATTAAAAAAAAAAAAATAGGAAGCTTTGCAAGCGAAGGCTTCACAGATGTCTGGAGATGTTTCAATGTTTCATACAGTACTTGCTAGCTTGTTGTGAATTGTTTACATTATGGCTCTGGAGAATTTAGATTCTGACAACCTGATTAAAACTGGCGACAGATTCCAATAGCCTAATTAAGTCTGGCACAAATGTCATCTGCATAACGTAAGTAAAACATATTTTGTCTAACAAGCTGAAAATAATTAAATGATAAAACAGAATCTTGTGAAGAAGCTATCTCATCTACACCCCCTTCCTGCTATCTCTTTTTTCCCTCTTTTAGATGTACCATTCTTCCCTCCCAGTTGACTTCTAATGAAACTTCTGCCGTCTTATGTTGTAACCTGCTGTCTCAGGTTACAATGCAAGATTTTGAGACCTCCATTCCACTTTACACTTCACTGCATTCATCTTCTATTCTGTATTAACAAAATTGTATATCATCCTCTGTATCAGATTCATACAGTAGCAGAGCCTTGAATAACTATGACAGTGATGATGGAAGGGTGGTCATAAATATCACAGTTTAGAAAACAATGAAAAAAACCCTCACTGGGTAAGACAGCTGATATTGAACAGCTATGCACTTAAATTCCCAAGGCAGAGGAAGAAGAGGGGAGGAAAGTAGAATTCATGAAGTGACAGGCCAAACTGGAGAAAAAAACCACTGCAACAGAACAACCTCAGAACTCCTCCTTCAGTGAATGATGAGATCATTTTGCATTTTCATATATTATTTCACCAAAATAACTAGGGCACATTTTCTGAACGATGAGTTTTGAACATAAGACCTCTCAACATGGCAGTTAAATACATTGCCCAGAGCGGGTGCGGGTGCTCCATCCTCACAGTTGTTGAAAGTCAAGTTGGACAGGCCTTTGAGTAACCTGTTCTACTGTAAGATGTCCCAGCCCATGGCAGCGGGGCCTGGACTAGATGATCTTTAAAGGTCCAACCCAAACCATTCTATGATCATGGTAACATCATCCAGTCTCTGCAGCAGATTTGTACAAATGATCTTGAGTGACAAACTGTTTCTCTTCCAGTGAGAGTTCGGGTTGGAGAAGCTATTTGAGCATTTTTCTCCTCAAGAAGGATGCAAAGATTAAAAATCAGGGTAGGAGTGTCCTGATGTCAAAGGACCCTAACTATAATAAAGTTACCAAGTAAAAGGAGTCAGATGAGTTATATCCAGATGAAGAAAAATGATCTTAGAAAGTAAAGCAGAAATAATCACTTGGAAAAAATAACCCTTTCAGTACGGTTCTCAGTTATGGAGTCTTGTACTCCTCTCCTGTGTGATGAATTGGAAAGAAAAAAATCCTACAAACTGGATTTCCAAATACTTCAGTATCATCAAATGAAAATGATCATTTTTTGCCCTCATGCAGAGGGCATGCCCATCATTAACACACTTCCAGGTGTAATGATCAATGACAGATTGCTTTAAGCAATTTTGTAAAAGAAAAATAGCTTAGCCTTTGAACTTTTTATTAATGAGGACTATCAGCAGAACTTCCTGTTTCCCTTCTGCATAATTTCTGGCAACGTACATTCTTACATTTGAATTTCATAGGTAACACGGAGAACAATTTGTTGATAAATGTTGTGAAGTTTATGTCAGGTGAAACAGAAGCCTGGCTTTCTAAGTGAGCAACCTGTTAGGCTGGGATTTTTTTGCGGGAAGAATCTAACTTTTCTCCATTTCTAAAAAACAAAACGTAACAAAAAATAAATTTGCTATTCCTTTAATAAAGATTTTCCTGCCTTTGAGGCCAGAAACATGATGGAGAAGCACAATTAAGAAGACATGAAGACTTGTAAACTAATTTGAATATGGGGGTACCCTAGACAGCTAGCTGTTTAAACAGAAGTTACTAAATATCAAAGCTGTGTTTTTAATGACCTTGAGCATCCTCTCTGCAAATTACAACAAAGAAACTGTACCCGTTATGCAGCATGTACATACAAAGTTCACCTCTCTTCACTAAAACCTAAGCAGAGGTTTCTATGAAAGATGTAAACAGACACTAAAATATTTTGACTCAAATTTTAGCATATACAGCTAGGTACCTGGTTTTCTTTCCCTAATGTAATAGACAGAATTAAATGTTTTATTTATTGCCTCTATAGTGCAAATCTCTCTTGTTAATTTCTGCTTCACTCTAGAGCTTGTTGTTTTATAACTGCTTTTTGTTATCCATCTTTTTTTGCTTAATAAACTGATGTTTAAGCAACTGAAATTACATCTGGCAAAATTTAACTTAACATTGCAAAGCCAGACACTTCCAAGGATCACAGGCAATGTAGACACTAACATATTGTGAATAAAAAATGACATGTTTGCTCTCACTTATATTCCTAATGAGAATTCTTAGCTCAGCGAAGGATTTTGAAGGAGGATGTAAGGAGTGGTATTAGAGAGATACAGTCTCCTTTTATATATTTTAGAAGGAAAATTCTAATATAATACAGAATAAAAACATAAAGGAAGATGGAAAATAGAAATGTTCTTTCCTTTTCAGGTACTCCGAGAATCTTACAGGAGAACTGCATTATAATATTTCTAGCAGCATATATGGACTTGGTCCATTTACTGCGCTAATTTACTATAGCTCTGTAAACCCAATGTCTTCTATTTAACTTTTGGTGAAAACTAAACAACTTCTAGCCTGTGTTATGTTTTCAATTCCTTCTCCTGTCTTTTCTGTTCTCATTTCTTCCAGTCTGCAAAGAAGATTTTTGCCTCTTTTTCTATCTTGTTTTTCTCATTTTTCTTTGTTCTCAGCTGCATCTGACAGAAATGTACTCTCTCTTATATACAGTTACACATTCATACACTGATCAGGATATAAAAGTATCTTAAATTCTCTTGTGAGCTAAGTTACAAATAGAGAGGGCTAGACTGATCAATATAGGGCAAACTGGGAAGTGAAGTATGAAGGGGGTTTGACTCCACTGGCCTGGTTTGAAAGAGGGCCAGTTTTCTGCAGATGACAATTACAGTAACTTTACTAGAGAGAAGATCAAAAATTTCATGTTTCACTCAGTTTACTAATGCAGTTCATAGCATGGTACAATGAAATAGTAGACTGAGCCTTATGTCATAGCTATGAGAATGAAAAGGGATAAAAACATTCTTTACAGGAAATAGCATTGCAGGATCATCAATGGTATTTCAACATTCAGGAGAAATGCTTTTGAGTGTTCAGTAAAATTCCTTGCCATGAGAAAAGCTTAATGCTGTTGCTGGAAAATATTTGTGTGCTGTGCCTTGATAGGGTGGGTTGGGTCAGCCCAATAAACATGCACCTGGAAGACAAGGGTACTGCAAAGGACAGATGGATGAGCTTCTCTTGCATACATCCTGCTCCTAATTGTTTTTCAGGTTTGTCCCTGACGTGGTCCCTGGAACCAGCAAGGGAGAGTATATGGGAAAAAATGCTGAAAACCTAATAAATATGAAATTAGAACAGAAGCATTTAAAATAGCAAATAGAAGCTCTACACTGATAAAATCATAGACTGTCAAAAGAGAAAGGTGAAACAGTGGGAGTATGAACAGAAGAACAAATTTGCCCAGGTTTTGTATGGCTGTTGTCCCCAAAAGCTGCCAGCTGTTCTAAAATGGATTCAACCCTTTACTATGTATCATACCAACTACATAACGGTCAGCATAAATCTGCTAATTTAAGGGATATTTCTGCAACATCCACAGTGAGCTTGCTTTTAACTGACAGGGGGTGTAATATGTTTGTCTATTTTTATTTTATTTTTATGGTAATATCGAGGTTGTATAGGAATCGTCTTTATGGATCCTGACCAAGAGACCATTGCACCTCCAGGGGTCAGTGGTCCCTACAATGGTCATCCCGAGCAGGCGCAGGCCTGCCATGTGCCACACAAATCCCTTAGCGCAGGATAACTCCAACCAGCACCTGGAAGCAGAGGAGCCTCTGGGCAGCTCTCACTGGGTACCAGCCATAGAATCACAGAATCTGTTGGGTTGGAAGGGACCTTTAAAGGTCATCTAGTCCAACCCCCCTGCAGTAAGCAGGGACATCTTCAACTAGATCAGCCGTCCCCACCGCCTGTCCTGTCCGGCCTGGCCTTCCTCTGAAAGTGCAGCAAGAAGTTCTCACAGAACATCCTCAAGGAATAGGGTCATTTTCTTGCAAGGAAATTATATATTAGGTCAAAGGTCCTAAATGGGGGAAGATTCTCTCCACAGACAGGATCTGCTCAGGTCTGCACATCATGCCGGGGGAAAATACATGCAGGCTCCGTCTGATGCTGAAAGAACGCAGGGTGCCCAACATCTGAAGAGACATAAGAATTACCCACTGTCTATATTCCTCATCTTATTCTGTCTTATCAAATCAGACACCTTATTAAGCCATTTGGGTTTGGGCCTTCCCTATTGAGATTTAGAGAGAACCTTGCACCATCACACTCTGCCCTCTCTACGCTGTCTAACAAGTCATCTCAAAAATAACAAGAAAATAAATAAATAAATGTCATCGTAAAGGTTAACGATGCTGTTCTTAACTGCCTTAAGCACTAAACTATGCAGAACAACTGTAGCGGCTGTGAAACAAATTATCAGAAGTCAACCAAAGCTGGTCATGGTGAATTCCAAGCTTTACCCTCTGACTTTGGCAGAGTAGGCTGTGTTTACCCCAAAATGGAAGACAATTTATATGGTACAGTAACCATAAAATGGATGAAGGTTTTTCAGGGATATTGGAGGTTAGCAAGCATCAGATTTTATTCTAATGGAATATTTTTTTATGAAGATCGCAGTTTCTACAGAAAATAATGACAGAATTTAGTATCAAATATGTCAGGAATGAAGACCACATGGTTATTGTGAGAAATAACATTTAACCTCTCTTGTGGCTGATGGAGGCCAATGCAGTATTTTATTATCAACATTGGCAGGTGATTTATTACCACTGTTTCTACTCCAGTAAAACCACATTAGGCTGGGCTTGATGTATCATTTGTTATCTTCAAACTCCCTATACACTTTCTGCATGCATAATCTCTTTCTTGTAACACACTTCAACAGAAAATGGTAAATATTTAAGTCATGATTCCAGATTTATCAAAAGCTTAGGGACTGAAATACAGTAGCTAAATGGATTGTGCCAGACAATACCTGATGCCAACTTAAAGCTTAAGACTTGCAAAGAGTGATGTAATTCATCTGAAACATCAGCCATGCATAATAGTGCATTAAGGTGGATTCAAGAGTGACAGAAAATAAATCATTAACAGACTTCAAAGGAGAACAGAACTTTACAGAATAAATTCAGGCCAGCTATCACAATGCCATTTGCTTGTGTAACAGTAAACTTTACATCAGGAAATCTATGAAATAACTTTTCAGATGCAACTATAATGGGATTTGCGTCCTTGGAGCACAAAGGGATTAATGGCAAAAAATCCATTAACTTCAACAGGGTCAAGTACTTATGTTCTATTTAGTAGTCAAAGCTTGTTACCCAGGTATTAATGGAAATACAAAGTTGTCCAGATAACTTTTCTATCCTATTCTGGTGATTACCTTGACACTCTTCATAAACTCAATTCCTAATTTTATGATAAAATAAATAAGAATTACAGAACAATATCAAGAACAGAGCATGAATTCTTCTGGTTGCTAGAGAGACACCTTTTTTTGACACTCAGCGTTTTGCCTATTAGGCACAAAAGGATCAAACAAGAATTCTGTCAGGTTCTGCATCACTATTCCTACTTGATTTGACTTTTACCAAATTGCATAATTACATTTCCCTGCATTTCATAGGTAAAGACGTATGAGAAATATTTTAATCTGTACAAGTAAAACAGTACAGAAAACTTGTTTTTACTGTTGCAACTTCGTTGCAAGATCTTTGCTTTTAGCAGCTAAATAAAACATACACAGTAAGTTATGGGTTTTTTCCTGATTAGAAAAAGTGTTTCATTTTTGGTGACGTTTTGCCTGTTATGAATCTGAGTTGTAAACCCATTTGAGCACATTTGACTTCAGTGGCAGCTCAGATCAGAAACAACACTGACAACTACCCTCACTTAGGAAATGAAATGGATATTGGTAATGATAAAATATGCATATTTATCTGAACAGCTACTTGTAGGATTTGTATAGATCTACTGAATATTCAGTCACATTGCCCTTCATACATTGCATTAAATATCACGGCAATTCAAAGGCGACTGTCATTATAATGCTTCCTTTTCTTCAGAGGAAGGTCAAGAGTCAAAAGAAGGGAACAAAAAAACCTCAACATCTTTTAATCGAAGACCTTTCTTATCTTGTTTAAATTTTGTTATTCGATATGCAATGGAAAAGACCAGTCATTCCAAATGAAAATGTAGCAAGTTGTGTATTTTCACAATTCGGATCTCATAGAACTTTCTGACTTCTCAAGATCTTCAGGACAAATTCTTTTCCACATCTGTGGGAAGAACTGCATCCATGCAGATTGCCATTAGAAAATCTGAATATTAAAAGTAAATATATAAAATTAAATTAGATAGCAAGAAGCCATAAGATTATCCTATGATTGAAAAGGTTTTATGGATACATAAAAAAGTTACAAAAAATATCTTGTGTCTGTTGCTCTGCAGAGAAGTGTGATGCAAAAGATTGAGACCCAGATGTAGAATACAGGAGAATCTTTTAACTTGTGGGACCTGTAGAAAGCATGCGAAGAACTGAAGTCCTGACAGTGATGTAGATCGGCTCTTATTAAAGTAGGTTAACCCAACCATGAGAAAAAAAGCAAAACCCATCTTCTAAAAATTTCATTGTTCAGTCAACTACTTGTCTAGTCGTATCTATCCCAACAAAGTTAAATGAAGTATTTCTTCGTTTTGTTTGAAAATGTGCAATCTATCATCTTGAGACTTAAGCTTTTTGTCACTACAGTTAAGAAAGATGAATTTTTTTTTAAAGCACTCAGGAACTAAAGTTCATAGACTTCATCAAAATAAACAAAACCTAATTAATATTGTATAGTCTAAGTAATATTTCCTTCAGCTTTTCATTTTGACGTGTTTAATCTCTTCTGATAAAAAAAAACATTAGCTATCTCATTAACATAAAGTCTTCCTTGATAATAAAGACATAAGTAAAATATTTGTTAATGCCAGCCAAAAATTGTCATTAGACTTCCATGGTTATGAAAAAAATAATAATTAATGGAGACATTCCTCTTTTAACTTTTACAAATTAAAAAAGAAATAATCTTACTTTCTTAGAAAAATATTTCAGGGCCAGAAGGAGGTGTCTGACTTTCCTGATAATAAAGAATTAACTTTGTTTGCAGCTTTTCTTTTTTTTGTCTTCTTTTCAAAGACTGATAAGGATATATATTGTCGTATAACAAGAAAACTTCAAACCAGAATAGTCTCTTTTACCCTTGTCTAACAGTTTCTTCTGTTTGGAACAGTTCCTACTACAGCACATGCATGTACTATGCTTTGCTTTGAAGTCTCATTAGATATGTATGAGTTCATAGTTTAGCAAACTGTCGAAATATCTTTTTAAAAAGCTCTGCTTGGCAGTGTGATATTTGACTAAACAAGACAATTAAACTGAAGAAGATAAATTACATTCCAAAAGAAAGGTACTATTAGATAACTACCACATATTCCTAGCAATCATTAGAGTGCTCCTGACTTTATCTTTTTCAATTTAGTATGCAAGGAAAATGTGATACTAATGAAAACAACACAGATTATTTATTCACTTAATCAATCAGTTTCAAACTTCTGAGTGGCAAGTTTACTTAAGTTAATTGAACGTGTAACTTTGTCAAATCCAAACCTAGTGTAAGCACAGCCAAATCCTACCATTCTGTAATGCAGCACACAAAGAAGTGCTGCCACATACAGAGACAAGCTATTTCATTATTAAAAAACAGATCACCACCATCTCCTCCTGCCTGTCCTACTGTATTGAAAGATAAGTCTTATGGTAAACAGAAAGTATATGCAGTCACATTTTGAAATTCAAAAGAAAGTAGTCTCAGCTTCAAAAAAATACAGCTTAATTTCTTAACGTCAACTTACTGCTGCATGTAAAGAGTTTTATTTCAACTTCAATTGTTTTTAACTGTTTTTGAAGTAAAAAAAAATCTGTTATATGCAGTCATCTTGAAACAATGCAACACTCTTGTTTGAGAGGAAAAATAGCCAAATTATCTGCAATTGAATTCAGTGACTGAAAAAATTAATTCACTACTGTTTAATTTTAAGTGAAAAAAAAAAGGAGAAAGCAAATTGGTGCAGAGTCCAGTTCAGCCAGTGTGTGGCAATGGAATATCTTGCTCATTTTGGTTGGTATAAAGATTTTATGCACTCGTAACCATTTCCCATGTGTTCTTGGTGGCCTGTGTGCGTCCTATGCTTCAGCACTATCAAACACTATAGCCAAGTGTTTGGGACCCTAGCTACCACAAAATGCTCTAGGTTGGAAGGGAACTTTAAGATGATGGAGTACAACCATCAACCTAACACTGCCAAAGCCACCTCTAAACCATGTCCCTCAGCACCATGTCTACCCATCCTTCAAATGTCTCCAGGGATGGCAATTCCACCACTTCCCTGGGCAGCCTGTTCCAATGCTTGATATCCCATTCTGTGAAGAAATTTTTCCTAATATCCAATCTAAACCTCCATTTATTCTTCACATCTGCATTTTTTTCCATACAGTTTTGAATACTCCAGTGTTTTTAAAGCTGTTTATTTTATTTTATTGTCTGTAATTGTAAATTCCAGCACTGCTGTAGATTTCATCAGCAGTGATGCTGCTGGAGAGATCTGTGTAAATGTCACCCTTAGGTGGTGGCATTTGCACGATCAGGGCAATCGCCTACATTCCAAGCTTTATGAAGAAGATTGATTATGCTTGATATAATTCCATAATAATTTTGTGAAGTTCAGTAAAACAATCACACTTTGAATTTGTTGTCTTATTTTTCAGAGAAATAAGAATTTCAGCTTTCCCAACAGCATACAATACTTTACAAGGATATACTGTCTGTCATGTGGTTCATATTTAGCTCCATGGTATGAGTTCTACTTAAACAGAATACAAATGGAAGAGAACATGATCAAATGGGATTTGGCTCAGCTACATAAAATAGATTGTATTGCTGCCTTTGAATAATTCAGATCGGTTCCATGAATTAAAAACAAAACCCAAACCCCTGAAACCTCAGCAACAACAACAACAAAACCAGCAAGGGAGAGAAAAGACGACGATTCTACAGGCTGTTGTTATATGCTGGATATCTAGTACTAGAACTGAGATTATTAGATGACTCAGTCTCTCATTATGACAGTAAATATTCACAGTGCACAGGGAGTGCTGCCTACATAGACTGCAAGTAATGATAGCTACTGCGGTGATTCACAGCAGTCTGCTTTCAATATAAAATTTGGAAAGCAGATAATCACTTGGCTGGGAATCCCCTTTGCTGATGAATATGCTGCTTAGTTCACTTCCCTGCTGAGTTATTATTAAATGGCACATTGTTATCAAATAAATAGTTCACTTTTCAGCAGGAACTATCTATCATTGTCATATGAATCATGAATCATGAAATTCTCCCTTTACTCTTAACTTCCCAAACAAAAAGGAAATTCTGTCAAAGTGCAGGGTTTCTGAGTTCCTGCTGTGTACAATTTCCCCCTCTATTAGATAGGGACAGTAGGAGACAATAACACGTAAATGAGAGGAAGAATATATATTAGGGAACAACAGCAATAGGCTGATGTCTACCTGAACCATCTGCCTGTCCCAGTTACCTCTGCATATTTAACAGTAAGCAGACATTTTGGTGCTATGACGGGAATTATTTCACCTGCAGCAAGCAATGCAGCATTGTAAATGCAAGGTACACCTTTAATATCAGCTGGCCAAATGTTTTTCCTTCTCTCTTGCTAGTCAAACATGCATCTATGTATCAGTCACAGAAAAGCTGCGAGATAGTGTCTGCACAATTACATATATTTCCATGAACTGTCTTCCTCTCCTCATAAAGTACAGCAATGTTTGCTTACTACTTTGTTCACATTTGCCTTCCATATTAAATTTTAAAGTTCATGAAACTTAAAAGAAGAATTTTAATACGGAAAAATAGACCACGATTGTGTCAGAGGGACAGTAGTAAATAAAGGTATTTTGTTGATTACAATTAAAGTAATATGAAAGAATTCATAGTTATAGCTCAAATTCCTTTTGACGAACTGAGTCTTACTTAGTCCTGCTTTGAGATAACTAAAACTGAAATCTTTTGCAATAGTTTGAGGTTACCGTGTCTGAGGTGATTCACAGCCTGGAGGAAGTGCCCTATGAGAAAAGGCTGAGGGATTGAGGTCTTTTCTGCCTGCAGTAGAGAAGGCTCAGGGGAGATCTCATCACAGTATTCCTGTACTTAAAGGGAAGCTGCAAAGAGGATTGAGATTGTCTTTTCACAAAGAGCTACATGAAGAATACAAGGGGCAACAGGTACAAGTTGCACTGCAAGAAGTTTTGTCTTGATATCAGAAAGATGTTTTTCACAGTGAGAGCAATCACTCACTGCAACAGCCTCCCCGGGGAAACAGTAGAGTCACTGAAGGTTTTCAAGAATCAGCTGGAGAGAGTCCTAGGTAAACTCATCTAGGCTTCCTTTCCCATCAAAGTTTGACCAGATGATCTTTCGAGGTCCCTTCCAGCCTGGGCTGCTCTATGATTCTGTGAGATAAGATTTATCTATGTTCCAAGCTGTACTGGATGCTAACTTGGATAAGAACTAAGCAAATGCTCCTTTCTGTTAAACATGGGCTTGATGGCTTTACACACACACAGTTGGGTAGATTTTAAGGGTGGTGCAAGATACATAAGTCTGTTTAGGGTTTTTGTGTCATAA
>VXBO01000943.1:14866-26091 GCA_013400135.1 Rhinoptilus africanus
GGCATACATTTGTAGTAGACATATATCTGTACTTCAGTCATGCAAAAGTAATATTGACCTTACAAGTCTAGTAATGGTCAGTCATGTCTTTAAATTGCTTTGAAAAAATGATAAATTCCCTGCCTTTAGAGTGATGCAAAAGATTATATGAATCTCACCCAAATTCACAGTTTTTTGTATCATCGTGGGTCAGCAGAAAACAGACATTTCTCAGCAGTCTTTCCATAGCTTTAAAAGTAATTTGAACAAGAGAATTGTCTTAAATACAATATAATTAAAAAAAGATAATAAAATGGATTTTAGGTTTTGAGATTTGGAGGTGGAAATTTAGAACACACGTAACTTTTTGTAGATTTTTTTTTAAAACACAACCATACATATGTTGATATACAAATACGGTTGTCAAATTGCTGTTTTTGTGATAATCACAATTTTCCCCATGTGCTTTAGTTGCATTGTTCGACATCTGCTTTCTACTCTATCACACCTGAGACTGGCTCCAACTTATAACTCTCACACACCTTTTCATAAATATATCCTTGGTGTATATGCTTCCTTTTAAAGTTTACCCAAGTAATCCATAGAAAAACTTCTGTCCTTCACTGGCAATGGTTAATATCTCATATATCCGTTACCTGTGCAAATTAAAAGAGGACTTTGAAATTCTTTGCTACTACTGAAGCATTTGCTTTCTTATCCTTAAATTTTCTAATAGTGATGTTTGTATAGCTGGACTCATAATGAATAGCTGACGTGAACATAGAAAAACGTGGATTAAAAAAATAGAGCATGTGACAGCCTTATATGCTGTGAAGGTTTTACTTGAAATATCTTGGTCTACCTTAAATTGCCTTACTGTCCTGCCAACGCAGTTGGAGTGTTGTGCCCAGGGAAATTGGGCGCTGATAAACTTCATGATGCGTAGATATGAGCCTCATTGTGTGGGCTGATTTTCTTTAAAAAGGAGGTAAGTTACCTTTATAGAACTGTTATGATAGCAGAACAGAATGTTACAGCAGGCTCAGTTTTTATCTGCTGATTAGTTTCACAGTATAGTTTCCTATTTCTTAGTCATTTAAGAGTTGCGTGTAAGTTATGAGCAGTCAGACAACATTAAGTATAAAGTATTTTATGATGATGTATAAATATATATAATGAGCATATGATGTTACTTTGATTTATCGAACTATGATTAAACATTAAAATTTTATAGCTTCATCCTCCACACAGCATAAATTGTACATCATATTCTATGTATGTTACACTATAATTTCAGATAGGAAATATTATAAAGTGGGTAATTTTGCTGTTGAAAAATTGTCAGCAGACCGAATCAAAGTATCCCAAGACTTTACAGAATAACTTGATTTTTTAAAAAATGGTTATTATAATAAACCCTGTTCCCCAGATAGAAAGACAAGTTAAACATGATCTGTGTGTTCTTAATCTTGAACTACCTACCATTCATATTCAATACCTATAAATTCAACAAAGGCTGTGAATTGCTCTGTCCCAACACCTAGAAACCTGGTGGAATTGTTAATCTTCAGAGGAGGCAGAACTATTTCATCTATAACCCAGACTCCTCTTCCTGGACTTACAGTTTGGAATATACATAACATCCTTGAGGATGTTTAACTTAGGAAATATGATTTCAGATGCCCCTTTTGACGTAACAGCTAGCTACACTCTGGCGGCAAAAAGTGTGGAATTACTCTGTAAAGTTAAATTGGATTCAATCAAGAGCTAGGCTCAGCTTCAAGCTCGTCTAAATTTTGTCCACATTTCATTAAAGGGAAGAGGATAGCATGGAGTTTGATGGGGTACATGCACAATATTTTTTGTCTGTGAGAAAGAGTAAAACATAGTTTGTGGAGAGAAGGAAGAATGGAGAACAGTCTGCTAATATGCATTTACATGCCCCAAATATCCATGTCAAAATTTTATATACCCTAGATGCTTTGAATGACCATGTTTCCTTGCAATTGTTTGAGGATGGTAGGAAATATTATATACAGAGTAATCATGGCTCATACTGAGTATGATTAGAGACATGCACACATACGTCTCTTTGTATGGATCTCCTCTGTAACTTCACAGGACATTGGCACACTACAATACAAGAGTACTTACAGTTGTTCAAGTATGAGAAAATACAGCTTTATGTATAATTTTGTTATTAATGTTGTCTGTAAAGATTAGGAAAATGTCTAAATCCCGACGCATAAAGCATCAGAGTTCAGATTCACGTTCCGCAGACTATGGAAACAAATCAATATTAGATAATTTTTCAAGTTATTTCTGTAAGTGGTCTCATTAATAATTAAAAGACTAAGAAAAAAAAAAAGAAATCTGTTTCTAATAAAAGCTTATTGCCATTAAATTAATATTATATGATTCACTGGATGTTTTTTTACCTGTATGTTTGCTTACATTTATGTCTGTTATCAAGGCAGAAAAATGAAACAACATGGTAGCTGAAGGTCCCCTGGGAAACACAGAAAGTCCATGGATATTGACAGCTCTGGCTGCTGAAGCGTTTTGAGATTTAGAAACTGGCTGCATGGAAGCAAGGTAGTACACCACGGGACATCAGAAAGATGAAAGTACTAGATACTTAACTAAGGAAAGGGAAATCATTTGGAGATAAGTATGTTTGCATTTTACAGGTCTGTGGCATTTTACAGATTACGCAACAGGTGTGTTAAGTTATTGCTATAATAATATGTCTATCAGTTGGAAGAATTTTATCTGGGAGGTTTGGCGAGTAAAACCAACGCTGCCAAGAATAAAACACTACTAAATTCTTGAGGGTCTTTTTAAGAGTGCTGTCTCAGAGAGGGAAATCAAACTGAATGCTTCTTTCCAGTGGAACAGGAGATGCAGAAAAACAAGATGCTTGATGGCAATCCCAGGCAAGACACTGAAAGCCTCTAGCTCCCTTATTTCACAAAAAGACATAACAACCTAGGCCTTCAACCAGCGACTGGATTCACTAACATTTCCATTCTCCCCTGAGTTCCACAGGCTTGGGCATCAAACAACTGCCTCCTCCTACTTATTTTAAAGAAAACTATGTCTCGGTGTGCAATTTTCATTCCGTTTTCTGTCCTCATCTATTTTCATCCCATATGATTCTCCCTGAGAAAAACACTTCTTTAAATTTTGAGACTGATTTCCTAACTCATGGTAGGGTTTTTATACAGGGAAAGATTGGGATATCCTGCTTCTAAAACACTGTATGCTGTCTGGAGTCAAACTTCTGACAATTTTTGAAATAATCAGCAAGTAACTAGCCTATATTTTCCATTTGTCAGATACAGTCTTAGGAAAACTTAATGATGAGATTTAATTGCACAATATCAATTATTTCTGTATCATTTTGCTGAAATAAACCTGGAGTCTTACTGCTTCCATGTCCAAAAGCTAATAGGTATGGTATCCTGAATTTACCTGGTGGGCAGGCAGCTCCTTAAAAAGAGACTGATAATTACGTCAATGTCATTCTTTCATCTCTTAGAAGCCTTCTGAAAAGAAAAGTCTAATTAGGATGACAAATAAGGAAAGGCCATAATGGAAAGATGCCCTTATGCAGAGGTAATTGTTGATAAGGATGCTGAAAGCAATTGAGTTCATATGAAAAGATAATTCTCATTAGCAAGCAAAGAAAAGGTCTCATTATTTCCATTCCAATGGAGTCCTGCCAAAACAGGTAAATAAACAATAGAAAATACAATAATTTATTTTACAGTACTTAAAAACACAATCTAAGAGCTTTAAAGACTGTATTGAATGACCTTAATGTCAGCACAGTTCTGGCTTTAGTTGACGGTGGGGTTTTTTGTGTTTTTTTTTTTTTCTGCACTGAAGTCCTGCTAATGGATAGAGGTGCTCAAAACTTGTTACTGAGAGTGTTACGAGTTTACTATTAATTTTCCAACCTCAAAATGACTTATGATAGTGGGTTTCAGCAATGAGCGGTTGTCTAAAAGTCACTTTCCAATCCTTAGTGAGAGTGAAGCTTGTTTTTAGCCGTTTAACCTTAAGCCCACAGGAAAAAGTTCACAGTACTCAGTAATCTATTGCAAACAATTTGGGGGCTCAGACTGTTCTGTGTGCTGTAGATCTCCCTGTGGAGCAATGTCGAAGAACATGGCTATAATTCATTGCAAGTATTGATTACAATTGACTCATTAAGAAGGAAATCAATTCCTATGAAGTATATAAATTGAAAAGTGGGAAACAAAAGCGACTGGAGAGAGTGTTTTGGTATTCATGAAACACTTTTAATAATGGGTTCTGAAGAATGAAACTAAAATGTTTTGCACTAGAAAAAGCCATGGTTATTCTTAATGCCCATGATTCCTATACTGCTGGCATGTCTCATTACTGCACATTCTGCATTCCTTTTTAGTAAACAGGATTATTGTACTTTGTACTCTGTAGTACTACTTCCACATATTTACAGTGCTATAAATGCCACCCTCCTTTAAAAATCCTCATCAACCATCAAAAATTTCTCATTCTGGTTTTTAACCTTAACATGAAATACAACACTTCAGGAATAGTCACGATATTTAAATTAAGCCATATTCCATGTAAACGTATGATGTAATGAAGTGAAATATCATTACAACACCCTTCACTTAATTGTGAGCTATTATTTGGAATTATTGTAAAAATGGAGAAGAGACAGAAAATTCAAGCAAAAGATAACATGAACTTTTTCTTTTCAAGAGATATTTTCTATAGAATTTCTAAACTATTCTTCTGTGTTTTGAGAACTTTGATTCTGCTATCTTTATGTTTCTATATTGAAACACTTCATCTTATGTATATTCATAATAAAGAACCAAAGCTCTTTAAGATAAAATACATAATTAAACTATAAATTTTTTAAAAAATATATATTGTACCCTTAATTTTGAGGAAAGTTTTTTTCTATGGGAAAAAAAATGGTTTTCCAAGTTAACTTTGGAGCCTTTATGCTAAGACTTTCTTAAGAAAAATTCATCCTATTTCTCACCATCTTATAATTGATATGCTTATCAGTGTTTTCTCCGGTTCAATTAATTAGCCTCCAGTTCAATCAGTTAACCTACACTGGTTCTGCCAGAAGTCATATGGGTGCACAGAGGTTGTTCATTCAGATCTAGATGTGATCCTAAGGCCTAGTTGTCTTTACAAAGACATGGAAAAAACAAATTTATGGTTTTTAAGCCTGCTGGTAGACATACCGTTTTGGTCCCCATGTGACTGACTGCTAAATGCTTCTGGATAACTACAGGAAATTACTGAATAGAGGGGGTAAGGGGACAGGATGACATAGAGCAATGCAAAAACAGATTTGTTTTGGGTAGGCAGAAAGAATTAGAGATTTTATCCACCACCATCAGTCTTTAAAAGCTTCAAATATCTCCACAGACACTCAGCAGACACCTGACAGACAACTCTTTACCCTGAGGAAGCCTTTTCTTAGGGGTATAGAAAAACATTTGGATGGTATTCCAAGTGAATGAGTGCCTGGAAAGAGAATTAATGTTAGATATCCGTCCTATGCAATAAGTTTGGAATTTTAGACTTGTCACATTTTATTTCTTCCAATCAAATTAAGTTGGTCATTGCAGAATGAATGATACTCACTTGTAATACAAATGCAATCTATATTTATAGTATTTAACTTCATCACACTTTTCTTACTCTGTTCCTCTAGGTTTTTTATTTGACATTTTCATTCTCTTCTGTCAAGGCAAGGCCTTCCAGCTTTGTGTCATTAGTAAATTTCATTTACACCATCCTTCTTGTGTGCCAAGATAACTAATTAAATGACTTAAGATTTATTCCAGTACCATTCTTGCAGCCTGATACTCTCCCCTTTCAAAACAACCAGTTCCTATGTCTGATTCATCCAGTTCCTTACAATTAATATGCCAACCGGTGTTTTCTCCACTTCAGTTAATTTCTCCCTTGTGACTATTAAAAGTTTCTGGGTTACTACTGCAGAGCACTAAAGAACCATGCACGGGAGTACACAGCTTTAGAGGCATCTGCTTTTCTCTAATCATACACATGACTGAATAATTTTCGTCGACTCTGTTTTTTGTCACGAGGAATGGACTTGTAAAACACAGTACAAGTCCACAGCTACGGCATACTGCGTGGGCAGCTCCAGGGCATGCAATTGTGTTTAATTTCTATGATTTGTTTGGTTTTGAAATGGCAGCAAATCTGTCATGGGGGTAATGGATTTCTTCACGCCGAAATTATTCTTTTGGAACAAAATAATCCTTGGAGGACTACTCCATACTTTGTGATAGAACTTTTATGTCAAAAAGGAATATATAAAAGACTTATCCAGATGAAAGCATCTATGCCAGTCTCCATCTTTGAGAAGCTATCTCCAGCATCTGCTGCCAAAGGAGCCGAATAGCATTTCACTGGGAGCTATTCTCCATTGTCACCCATCTTATGTGTCCATTTACATCTTTGCAAATATTGACACGGTATAATTTTCCTGAAGACTGGCTTGTGCATTCACTTTGCAATATTGTAAACAACAAGGATAACACTTCAAGCAGTTCTGCTAGCAGAAGCAGGTCGTATTTCCGTCAACCCTTATGCCCTTGTCTTACTAGTTTATCCAAAACAAACCTGATCAGCTTTCTCTATAGCAAGGCAGTGCAAGCAGTTATGTTTAAGGGGGTGGACAGTGTGAGCATAAACCTAAGGAGGACACAGGATTAGAAGTAGCAGCTACTTTCAGCAATTGTTGTGTCTTGCGCTTGCAAAAAGTGTGCAACTCAAGGGGTAGGAACCCAAGCCAGCAAGAAGCATCCAAGCTGTGGCTGCCATACTGCTGTCATGCTAGACCTTACAGACCTCTCTTATCTTTTGCTGGTACCAGTTTATTTAATACATGACAATAAGTACTTTTTAAAGGTTAGCTTCAAGCTGAACAGGCTCATTTTGTGGCCAGTGGGGATGAAAAATTTATGAAATGAAACAGGAGTGGAGAGAGAAAACAAGGAGAAATTGCATTGTACTGTGGCTGACAACGTAGTTTGCGTTCTGCAGCTTAGTCTCTGAAAGTCTTTATCTTGGGGTTTTGGAGCTGCTATAAAATAGTTGATGTTAAAAAGTTCCTAACCTTCAATCAATAAGACTACAAACTATGTTTATACCTGCTGATGGCTTGCCTTTATGTATTTGCTTGTAGGTTAGGATGAATTGCTTGGGACAACAGCTAGCATAACTAAGTGGTAGAGCTGAATTCACCGCTATGTTTTTCTACCAACAGTGTGATTCCATTTATTTCAGGTATGTTTGCAATACAGTCAACACAAATATTTAAGATATTTGCCTGAAATTTCACTGCAAACATTTAACTTCTTTCATTTGATATTCTTAAGACTATCTGAAGTCACGAAAATCAGTGAATTTTTATCTGAATAAAATACAATACAACAGCAATAAATCTTCTGCAAGTCAGAAATATTGCAACAAAGCATTTCCTTCTTGAAAACACGGCTTTTCCTCAAGTTGAGAACTGAGGCCTCTTAGAGATGCTAAATGTAAATATAATGTTTACCTAATGGTTAGCATAATGGTTACCTGAGACACAGGAGATTTTTATTTATTTTCCTCTTCCAGAGCTTTGTAGAAATAACAGGTTTATAGAAACCTAGTTCAGAATCACCAAGAGGCTACTGTTATAATGGGATGCCATACAAAGGTTACAGGAAGATTTACCCTGAATCTCCTTAAGATAAATATATTTGGGATGAAGAAGAACATCTTCTACCTTAGCTCAGAATTTATGTTTTTCCATTCCAGATTCCAGAACAGCCTAAGCAGTTAACAATGTTACAGTCAGTACATTATCTATTTTCATTTGAGGTATGCTTTTGACTTTGGACATGGGTGTTAGTAGCCTTACACAGTGTTCAACTTGCATTCCTGTTGATTTGACATTTAGCTACAAACCCAAAAGTGGGCTCATGATCATCTTATTGCAATATTGCTGCTATGTTAGACTTTGATAACATAACTCTAGCCAAACATTTAATACCTTATTTTGGATGTATTAGAAACTGTTTATTTTAATTCTGTTCCTTCATTAAATATACCAAGCCAAATGATCTACGTCATGAATTATTTTCAGCAACTCTCAAAAAGCCTGCCTGAAAGCCAAAAGTGATCATCCTTAGCTCGTTCATTGAATTTCAACATTCTCAAACATTGGGCAAGCAATACAGGTAATCTGTCAGTTTTGTTCTGGTGAAGTTCCAAAAGTCAATGGACTTCATTCATTTAAGGTATCAATCTGTAAAACTTCAAAAGGTATTTTTTCTTTATTTACAGCTTTTTATGGAACAGCTTCCTCAATAAAGTAAGATTTATTAGTTAAATTCTGGATTAAGTAAAACTGTGCAATACATTGCAAGCTACACAGAAAAGTTGGAGAGATGGGGTGGCAAAAAAGAATGCTGTGGCCTCCCTGGACAGATGACTGATGGTAGTGGCAGTAGAAATATTTGCCGTTTACATAGTAAGCTTTGGACTAGAAGAAGGTGCAAGCTGCACAAACTTGCTGAGCCTAGTGATAGGGACTAATTATTAATCTAGGGAATAAGACTTCCTTCTTTCCCCCCCTCGGCCTTGCAATTTTTTTGGTCACATTTTATCCAACATCTGCCTAATGTGAAAATTGCGAAAACTGGAACAGGAATTTAGCTTCTGTCAGTTTTGACTGATCCTACCAGTAGGCTTTAGAGGCATACTTCTGTTGCTCTGCGTTCATAATCTCTCACATCACTTTATCATAATGTGTTCCCCTCTCTGATCTCCCACCCTTCCAGCATAGCCGGGTGATTAGGATGCTCTCCTCGCCTTAAGCTGGTGATTCTGAAGAAACTTAGGCAAAAGAGAGCTGCACAGATAAATTCAGGTGCTCATGTATATTCATGTATGTCCAAGCCACCCAGAGAAGCAGAGAGTGACTTGGTTAAACACGGATCTCCAGATTACTCTATTGGAACATTATTTACAGTCTGGGTCTCACTCAAACAACTACATAAGCTATAAGTTCATGACTAAACAAGTAAGTGAGACTCCTACTCAGCTCTTCCTAACCTGTATGGGACTTTCTTGACAAAGAATCAGAAGTGCAGTAGATACCTCAGTCCCTTCACAAGGCGCAGTCAGGACTTTCAACTTCAGTACCGTATTTTTAAGAAGGAAGAAGAAAAGAATTGTCTTAAAATACTTTAAGACAGTGACCTGGAAACCTGAAGAAAATGGGACAGATGAGATCAATTTCTTTTTTTCTTATTTTTGGTTGCAAAATTTTTATCTACCTGGGACATTTTCATCTGCCAGATGAGATGTTCAGAGCACCCAGCAGGATATCCCCAGTGTAACTATTGTAAAGACTTGACATCAATGGTAACTGATCCTGAACTGAAATCTGTCAAAAATTCATTGGGTTAATTAATTTTTTTTTTAATTTTTCTTTTTCAGGATAATGAGTATTTAGATATTTTTTTCTAAATTCCTTGCTAGCTAACATTTTTTAAACTCATCCAGTTTTTTTTAACTCAACATCTATTCCTGAAAATTATTAACTCTGAAGAATCCACTGAAACAAAAGAAAAAGAACTCCACAATCCCTTTTTTTTTTTCTTTAAGAAAAGCCATTTTATAACCATACTTAAGAGTTGCTGGATTTTTTTACTTCTATACCACAGACCTTCATATTTCATAAAAGCTCACTCCAGGATATAAAGATATCAATTCAGTGATGTCTTCCTCTCCTAATCTGAAGACTGAACTCTTGCCTGTTTTAAACTTACAGAAACAAAGACCCCAAAAGAATGGTTTGATGGTGGGCAAAGAGGAAGAGTGAAAATCAGTTCCTCTTATTCCCACAAGTGCTTCTTTTTTTAACTTTATGGGAAAAGTAAAATACATAAGGTCATGCGGTTAAACTTTAAAAAAAAGAAAAGTTGTTTAAGCCCCAGTGAATCTAATTAAAGTTCGTTACAGGTGAAGCCATAGATGAACACAAGAACTGACAGGTAATGACGCACCAAGCACCAGATCTGTACTCAAATGAAAATGTGCAAAATAACGAGCATATTTTTCAGTACCTCTAGTTGGATGTTCAAAGCAAAGCTAAAGTCAATGCACCTTACAATTAATCACCAGAAGCATGTATCAAACGCACTAGTTTCTTTGCTGAAGAACAGTGCTGCCGTTCATGAAGACTAGTAGCATGAAATGAGTCTTCTCAGAGAAGTGACCCTGAAAGTTTGGATGTCGGTACATGCATGATTTCTTGACGTGCATTTTGAAAATCTATGAAAATTACCTCTACCTTTGCAGTGCCTACATACACGCATCTCAAGGCAGACCGCCTCTACAAAGTACCTTCCAGTCTGCCCTCAGCAAGGCTTAAATCTTCTGGGAGAAAAAGGTCTACTGAACTCTAATAAACTATTTTAGACATAGTTCAGCACATTAGTTTCCCTCACACACGTTGTATTTGATCGTCAGTATTTATTGGGCAAGTTCATTTTCTAGGTAGGTTACTTTGAGAGAAGTTTTAGAAATTATGTTCATAGGAGAATTTGAGGACAGAATAATAGCCCTGCTTCTTATTTCTTCTATTTTTCTAGACAAATAAAGAAAGTATAATTCCCAGAGTGCTAAGCATCAAAAAGTGAAATTCTGCTTTTGTTATACAATTTTAAGAGCAAGACCATTAACTCTCCAAGCTGTCTTGGACACTAATTAGATATTCATATTCACTTCTTAAAGTGAAGGTAGAATCTTTGACTCAAAAACCTGTGCCCGAAGGACAAAGAATTTTGAGGAATAAACTTTAAAAGTTTTATTGCAGGTGCAATGCAATCACAAACATTAGACATGCACATGATAGCTTTAATGCATATGGTGAAAATGGCCAAAAATAAAAAAAAAGTAGCTGTGATACGGAAAACATTGCAGATCCCAAACCAAAGGAAAACATTGCAGATACCAAAGCAAAACTGATGTCTAGAGTTGGAATTTAGGATTAGGCTACTCTGTCTGCTTATGTATTGTCAACAGTTACCTTTACTTACTTTGATGGAGTCGCCAGTTTTCCATGCTAGCAATCAGAATTGCTGGAGACAGGGATAGCTCCATGAAGCAAAGTTAGCAGGACATAAGCTTATCTAGTATTT
>VXBO01000943.1:27180-51846 GCA_013400135.1 Rhinoptilus africanus
TGTGATACGGAAAACATTGCAGATCCCAAACCAAAGGAAAACACTGCAGATACCAAAGCAAAACTGATGTCTAGAGTTGGAATTTAGGATTAGGCTACTCTGTCTGCTTATGTATTGTCAACAGTTACCTTTACTTACTTTGATGCAGTCGCCAGTTTTCCATGCTAGCAATCACAATTGCTGGAGACAGGGATAGCGCCATGAAGTAAAGTTAGCAAGACATAAGCTTATCTAGTATTTTAGAGCTGAAAAGCCAGACACAGATGCCTACCTGCATCTGGCTATCATTTAATTCTCCAATTAACTCTGCTTTTCTGCACACTTTGTAGAGAGTTTGCAATTGGCTTAGCCAATTCTGCTTTTGGGTGGATTGAATGTGGCAAGACTTTTTGCTGAAATAGTTAGGATCTGGGTTAAGGTCTGTATGATGGTCTTTCAATAACCAGCAAAACCACAATTTTCTCTACAGAATCAGAACTTTGAAATGCCCAATACTACCGGTACATCCACAACCAAGGCCTAAGAAAAAAAACCAGAGGATACATTGTCACAACTGCGTGAAAGACCACTTCAGGCCAAAGATCTGTTCTCTGTTTGTAAGTCAAATTCCCTGTGCTCAAACAGACATAAAAAAAAAAGGACTCACTGAAACGGTGACTTTGATACAGCACACAGCTGAGAGCTTGGAGGAACTGAATAGCACTATGAAGTACAGCAGCAGCAGCACAGGGGTTAAGCTGTAGCTATAGCTGCAAGCTTCAGTGTACTTCAAGGTGAGCACATTTTTCCATGGTCAAACATATCAAGAGCTGCTCACTGGGNTTTAGCTTTCCAGTCTCTAGAGGTCTCTGCATATCACATTTTAGCTCGGTGACATCTCTGCAGGGATTGCATTGTGAAGGTGAGACTGAAGAACTGCATGAGAAAGGTCTGCTGGCGCCAGCTCCGACTCTGATAGGGCTATCAGGAGAATTTACTTCTTCCAGTAATTTATAGAAGCCAAAGAGAGGAGGGGGGGGAGATTTATACTGTAGCATTAGCTAATGCCAGCATTGCACAAGTACGTTTTGTCCTTAGAATACAGATAATCATAACCATTAATATTCAGCTAGAAATGGTTGAATTTGATGATGTATGAGGATGGCTGCTTACCCCAGCTACCAGAAATACTACCTTTTATACTCTAACATGGGACACACCTAGGTTGGTTTCTTTTTTGCTTCCTTTTATGGCTGATGATTTTTTCCCTCCCAAAGTTGATTCCCGATTTAAATTATTACAATTTAGCTAACCATGGAAGAATTTGCTTACTGTAATTTGAATGTACATGCAGTTTGTGGGTAGATCACATCTGCCTTCCACCTGTACGTTTGCTCTCACTTCCAGTCTAGGAGCATGCTTTCTGGCTGTTGAGTATGTCTTTCCTGAACGACTCTGTACTATTATTTATATCCATAATATATTGAGTATATAAAAAATGTCTTATGTATACATAAGAAATAGATTCTGAAAATTATAACAAAAAAATATCCAAGGCAGCTGAAAAGAAATTAATTGCTTCCTTTACCTGGAAGAATCTCAGAAGCCCCCTCAATGCCTTACACAAACTTTAAATTCAGTAATGAATCAAACTTTTATCTATGGACAGTTAAAAATAAATAAATAAGATACCTGCAACTACTTAAAGTCATTTCCGATTCTCAAGACCTTTTTCAGGCATTTTGTCCTTCAGTCACCACTCCCCATCACTGACACAAGTAACTCGTCAGAAAAGGTAGTTGCTAAGGCAGCCAAAATCAAAGAATAGCAGAAAAGAGAAAACCATCTTGTTGCAAAGATAAGGAAGGAAGGTGATTTTATTATTTTTTATGTAAGCTACCACAGCCATTACAAAGATATGGAAAAATTAGGGAAGCCCACTCTATACTTCAGCTTAAACAATTTTAATTGAGTTATAAATAATGTTTTAATGTCAGAGTAATAGTAGTTCTTTGAGGTGTCTTGCCAACCCTATGTTGCTGCTTGGACCCTAGTTCTACTCCTTACTGAGCTACCTGCAGAAGATCAAATCCTCTCAGTAAACTCTGTGTTCCTGTTCTCTTAGATTCATCTTTGGTGCTAAGAGGCAAGAGAGGGGTACAATAATAGATTGCAGATGAGAGAAAGACACATCTTTCAGTAGCTGTAGTTTTCTGATACACAGTAATGCCATGACATTTGCTCCTCAAAACACTGTTCCCCCTTTTTCTTCTTAAGCAAAAGTGAACTGTCTGAGCCACAAAAAGCCTGTTTAAGTTTCAGAAGCATTAGCTCTACTTGGCTTAAGTGTTCATTGTGTAGTACTCTGTGGATTTTTGTTGTTTAAAACATCAAAGTAAGCTGCACACAACACTTAAATCACCTTTTTTTTCTCCCATGAAATTTAGTTTTCCATTGATGCACCATTAGAACAAACAGAACATTATGATTTGAGAACAGACAAGAAGGTAACCCTATGGATTACAATCATGGAAATCCCCAAACAGAAGGCAGCAATGAGGAAGCAGACTCAAGTGCACTGTAGGAGGTAGTAGTGAATCTTGGAGCACCGGTAGAAACTAAAAACCCAGGAAACTGCTTTAAAAAAGGGAAGGCATGCAGATGCAGGACTTGGAAATGTGATATCAACTATTTCAGAAAGAGAGTGTGATCCATTAAAAGCAAAGAGATCGTCGTGCATCACATGCATCACTTTTTTTTTTTGAAACAGATATACTTAATCAAGAACATATGGCACAAGGGATAATGTTGCCATGAAGAACATCAGGAGGAGCTTGATTATGAAGGTAATAATACCTAGTTGCTTGACGAGAACGGGGCAACTGATGTGTTTATTTGAATGAGCTGGGCATACAATAGCTGGCATGCTTTGGTGGTTGAGAGCTAGTTTAAAAAATGAAAAGATGAAAAATGCAGTATGTATGAGAAGTCCAACTTCTTAAAGACATATTGAAGGGTCATGGGAATCAAGTAATGTTACAATGAATTGTGTAGCACTCAAAGAAATTATAGCAGTGATTATAAAGTCCATTCTTTTGAGAATCCCACAAAAAAAAAAGTCTGTTGATAGCTGCCCGTCAGAGGTCAGGAGATGAAACAGATGAGAGTAGCAACTCTCAGGATATACAAGATAAAAGATTGGAATAAAGAGGTGAGGGCCAGAAGATATCACTACAACCTTCAAAACCCAGCACACACAAAAGTAATCAATGCTTGATAAAATGTGTCTGAGAAAGATCATCTGGGAGTCTGTGAGAAGTACCATGGTCAAATATTAGTACTTATATGACAGTAAGAAAATTATGTTTAAAGGTGGAAAAAAAAAAGTAGCAAGGGCTTTTGGGTTAAGAAGATGATTATATGACTATTTATACATATTGTTAATTAGAAATCAGACATACCCTCAGTTCAGAAAGCTTTGGTTCTACAGACCTTCATACAAATAAAGAAATACACCCACCAGGAATTTGTGTCACTACACTATTCAGGAGTTGGTAAATTACTTAGAATATGTTTAGCTTTAAAGGAGATTAATGCATTGTAAGTAGTGCATGGCTCTTCTGAAGACAGAGAAACTCATCTTCACTTAAAATGAATCTTTGTTTATCTGACCGAGTGTGGTGTGCTTCTTGTTTTACCTGGTATTTTCTTAGTAACCTCAGTTACATTCAGTGTTGTAAGGTGCTGTCCCCTATTGCCAGCAAAGAGGTGGTTCTTTGAAAATAATAAATGGGTTCTAATTCTCACATTGTACAATGGCATGAAGTTGCTTGATATTCTCAGTCTTTGACCAGATGCTAAATTTAGAGGTGAGGAATATCCTCTATCTTGCATAGTGGGAACTACATTGCAACTACATTTGTTTGTAGACCACACTTAGTATTTAATAAAACGATTCAGTGAGTTGCTTTTCAAGTGTTCTCTCACACAGGTAGCAAATAACTGCCCTATCTTAAGTGATAAAATAAAATACATTGCAAATTTACATTTGTAGTACTGATCTACGGTAGAACAGACACAATCTCAAACTTCGTCATCTAAACATTCTCTAAATTCTTCACCTCTGACTGTGGAAAAATACATTTAATCAGTGATGAAATACATTGATTAAATGTATTTCTCCTCACGCTCAAATAGATTTAATTTGGAACGGAAAAAGAATCCCCTGTTCATGACTTTTTTTACTGTTCAAGTCATAAATCCCACAAGATTATTTTTTTTCTCTTAAGTAGTACATAATAAGGAAACCGATGAAGTATGCCCCAGAGTTATAAAGTTGTTGGTACTTTCTGATAGCTGTTTCCATCTCTAACAGGTTTTTCTCTAGAACCATGGCCTCAGCTATAGTAACCTCCTACCATTGGAGGGAGCCAACAGCACTTGTTCAGAAATTCTCTTTCATAAGTCTTTGGTCTGAAGAAGTCAACTTTTTCAGTATTGCAGTATTTGAATCATATACTGAAATGCTGAAGCACTCTTCACTTTTCACAATAAAGGCGAATTCTAAAAAATAATGGACTATTCCTTATGATACGGTCTAGCTACCCTTATTTTGAAGTATTAAATAATATGCTTTAAGCTTAGAACAAGCTGTATTTGGTGCTTATTTTGAAGTTTTCATAAAAAGTTGACTTTCTGAAGGTATCACATTTTATTTTTTTAAAGTAAGACATAAAAAAGTATGTGCTAAATACTAATTAATTTTTTTTTTAAGTTGTAAAATAAAACCACATTCTGCCTCCATTCCTTATTTAACTATACAGCAAGAGAGCGCAGTAGTAGGAAGGAAGTAATATAGAAATGTGTTGTACTGGATTGGATTTTAGATGTTTTACTTGTGCACCAAGATGATGTATGACTTCTGTATGGTTATCCAGAGATAGGGAACAAGATACAATGGTATTGGCTGTACCTTCAAGTAAAATACTAGGTTCTGACCCATAGCAGATAAGATCAGCTGAGGACCCAGAATGCCCATATCCAACATTTAGAAAGGTTTTCTTATTTGTTGTCTTAGCACATAAATTGATTTAAATCTAACCAACACATAGGTAAAGAAGGTCAGGAAAACCACAAAATAAGTTAACGTAAGAACTCACCAAGGCTTTTCCCTAAATAAAATTAAGTTGTTGAGTTAAACACTAGTCAGAACCAGAAAGGAAAAACAAATGAATCCAGTTTTATCCCAGCTTGAAAGTATTTATCCTCTAGAACTCAAAATAACTGTGTATGACTTTCACAGCCTTTTTTAAGGTGCTTTCTGTGCGTAGAAGGCTAGATTATAGCCTGGCCTGTACTTGCCATATAGAGAAATAAGGAAGACTAAAGTCTCTCTAAGGTTTCTGGGAATATTGAAAAGGCACAAAACCATGGGAAATTCATATGAGGTATTTACCCTCCCTTGCTCTTGTCCCAAGGTAGCTTTGGATGCTATGCTTATGACAATAGCCACGCTATGGCTGCGTCGTAATTTCAGCACAATCTGAACTACCTTAATTTATACCTTATATCCCATGTCACCGAGTTATCATTACAGCAACTTTACAAAGTCTCAAATGACTCAGACTGGTGGAGTCTTTTTTCTCCTTGATGAATAGATCCACTGAAGTTCTGGCTTGGCTGCATCAGCTTCCCTGAAAATCAGACCAACCCAGACACGATGCTTATTTCACTACTTTTGTACTTTTCTTTGTGTTTGGAAAACCAGGGGTATTCTAGTTAGTAAAACGAGTAACAGCTGACACTTCTGGTTGCAATTAGTGATCCCAGAATTATCAAGTTAGTCTATAGCAGAGAGCTTCACTGCAATCAGGAGACAACTATTCTTTTGTAGCATTCCGGGCTTAATGGTATGAAATAGATGTGTTGTTTTCTTCTATATTTTAAGACAACAGTATATTCTCAGAAGTGAAACTATTAGTCACTGTGCCTAACTTGCCAGCAGAGTATTGTGTGTCTTCTCACAGAAGACATCTGTGAGAATAGGCTGTTGCTGTCCTTGATGTGCTTTGAGATATGCAATACATGAAGTACAAACACACACAAGAGTGTTTATAATACTGTCTCTGCTTTTCATCAGGTCTCACTCTTTCAAATTGCTCTGGTTTAATGTTGTAGCCTAAATAGGAAGATGTAGCAGAGGAAGTTTAGGAATGAAAATTTTCAGGTGTCATATTCTCAGCATTCAACCCATCTAACTTAAAAAAAAACCAAAACAACTTAGCATCATAGGATAATTTAAGTTGGAAGGAACATCAAGAGGTGCCTTCTCCAGTCTCCTGCTCACAGCAGGGTCACCTTTCAGGTCAGACCATGTTGCTCAGAGCTTTATCTTGTCTTTATCTTGAAAACTCCAGAGGACAGAGACTGCACAAGCTCTCTGGGCCGTTTGCTACGCTGCATGGCTGTACCCAAGGTGAGAAAGCTTTTCCTTCTGTCCTGCCTGGCGTGCCTGTTTCAGTTCTTGCCTGCATGCGCTGTGTGGGTATGTATCTATGCCTGTAGCTGTACAGCTAAATACTCACTGAAAACGCATAGCGACAAAGTCAAAATGTGACAGTTCTTAAAAAAAAAAAAATTGCCATAGATTGTTACTCTCCTAAAATCTGCGTTGTTGGGAACTGAGCTGGGGTTGTTTGCGTGTTTGCTTAATCTTTCTGTGAAAATTAAGAGATTTTGAAGAATTATTGAAACCAATATTGATTCTGTAATTTTGTAGTGAAATAGAAGTTGTCACTGGATAGTAAAGTAGTCTTATGTAGCCTAATATCATTAATGTTGACCTTATAAGCCCTTCACTTCCCCTAAGAGGCACTTGCTTCTCTGTACTTCAAACTTGACTACAATACTGCAAATTCATGTGTATTCGACACAGCGCTATGATTTTTTTCCTCCAAGATCATGTATATGTGGCATAGTTTGTCAACTGAAGAATGAAGAAGTGTTTGAAGGATTATGAAATCTCAGGTTTTGTAAGATGTTCCAGTGAGTTTCTTTCATTTTTCATATAGATGTAGTTTAAGCTTTTCAAATGAAATAACACAAGCATAATTCACTTAAAAAAACCAATGTGTATATAGCTGCCTTTATGCTGAAGATACTACTGTATTGCACTCTATCACTCATGTTTTCCAGGAAGTTTCCTGGATCCTGCATCTTTCAGAGTTACCACAAATGGAATGCCCTTTGGCCGTGGTTCCTAGAAGCCTGTCTCACAAGTCAAGCCCTTAGCTCTGTGTCCATCCACCTACAAACACAGGGGAGCCCGGCTCTAGCTGCAGTTTTGGCTTCCAAAGATCCTTACACTAAAGCTGGGAAATACCCTTTGGTTAAAAGTAGAGTTACAATGGGCTCCAAGGGAAGAATTTTGAAACTTCAGTGTGATAAGTCTGGTTTGCTGCAGAGCTGGTGCCCTCCGAGTTCCACTACAAAGGTTTCTATGGGGCTCTTGACATTTGTTTGCTCTGGGGTCGGATTTTCCAGATGTATAGCCAAGCTCCAAAGTCCATCTGTGAGGTAGACTGGCCACAGACTAATCCAGAGTCCCACTCTGTGTAACCCAATCCATTTTGCAAAACTCTGTAGAGTTGGGATAATTTAAAGGGAATTTTATATGGATGATATTTTTAAAAGGAATTTTAGATGGATGATATTTCAAATTAAATTGGAGAAGTAGCATTTCCTGAGTCCTTTTGTTAGCAAAATTATAATTAACTGCTTTTTTTCCTCCCCATTTAGTATAGTAATATAATAAAATAAATTATGTGATGCAAACTCTAAATTGTGGTTTGGTTTTTGCTTTTTTCTCAGTGGTTTTTAAGGTTCAAAATAATTTCAGAGTGGCCAGAAACCACAGAATGACCCTAAATAGGGACATTCATCTTATTATATACTGCCCAGTGCTGCAGGTAAGAGTAGAAATAGAATTTGTATGATGAACCATACCTTGTCAGTTGAATATTAAATATAAACATATGGATATAAAAGCTGTAAAGGGAATAATACAATTAGACTACAATACATAAGTGATAACTTTATCAAGACTAAAGCACACAGTTTTTAAAGAGAAAGTTGGTCCTTGGAAATATGATAACATAAAAACCATCAGATAATCCATTTGTTTTGAACAATTTTGTATTGTCCCAAAATGCTACTCAAATATCTTTTTAGTATTGCCTTCTGTTAATAAGTGATAGTTATTGTAATAAGTAACAGCTATTACTATTACCGGATAGATGCTATCTGTTAGTAGTAATATCTGGAGTGCTGGATGTTTTCCAGTCTCCAGAATAAAAAAACTTCATGCTTTATATTGGCTGTCATTGACTTCAACTGTGAGGGAGACACTTTTGAAGCTAAAGTAACCAGATCCTCTGGAGGCAATCATTTGTTCATCTTGGAAGAAGTGAGGGGGTTGTAAGCTTTTGTCAGGAAAAAATATGAAAGACCAAATGGTTAATTTGCACCGTTGCTGGCCAGGCGTGCTTTAATGCTTGCCAGAGGCAAGTCTGTTAGCAATATGCACGCTTCGCAACGTGAAATTTCCTTTGTGCCACTGTCATTGTAGTTGTGCAAAACACTGCACACAGTTTACCAGAGCTGCA
This sequence comes from Rhinoptilus africanus, assembly GCA_013400135.1. Taxonomy (NCBI): domain Eukaryota; kingdom Metazoa; phylum Chordata; class Aves; order Charadriiformes; family Glareolidae; genus Rhinoptilus; species Rhinoptilus africanus. The sequence goes on from VXBO01000943.1 coordinate 35,823, forward strand.
GTCTGACTTTGTGATAAATTTCATCCACCGATTTCCTCTCCCTGAGACTGAGACCAAGATGGGAAAAGCTTATGCTTATTTACTTATATTATTGCTGATTTCTTTCATATCTGACACATCTCAAGAGCTTCCTGTAACTCTTTACTATGATTATCACGTTGGTCAGTGCATCAGTTCAGATTGCTAATCTGTAAAGGTGACACAAAAAACTAGTATCACCAGTCTCTAACCAGATCTGACTTTTAACTGGGACAGATATTATGGAAAGTATTATGAATTTTCAACGCAACCCTTCAGGTTGGTCTGATACTTGACTATGGACCATTATATTTCTATCTATTTTTGAATTAAATTTCCCTCACCAAGTAACAAGAAATTATTAAACTGCTGTAGAGTCTCCAGGAGAAGTGACTTTGCCTGCAGAGCATGCATATTTTTTTTTCTAATAATTTATGCCTGCAAATGTCATAGCCTCATGGATATAACAGTATTCTGACACAAAATGTTATAAAACTGTATAAATACTTGATTGTCAGATGTTAATCATAACTGGGAGAAAAGAGTTTTGTTATTCTATGATGGTATTTAGAGTATGGAACAGTAAACACCACAGATGCCCCACATGCCTGCTGCAGAAGGAACCATGCAAAGCAGAAAAAGCATTTGGATTTGAGCTCTCTTGTTACAAATATTTTATATTCTCACTGTTGTTTTTTTGTTTGTTTGTTTGTTTTGGGGTGGTTTTTTTTCTGTTCTATTAACTATCACCCTGTGAACCCTATGAACTATCACAGAGGTCCACAGAGGGCACATAAGTGGTGTGATATAGCAAAAACAATTTTGTTATAGAATCATAGAACCATAGTATAGTTACAGTTGGAAGGGATCTTAAAGATCATCTAGTTCCAACCCCCCTGCCACAGTCAGAGACACTGTCCACTAGACCAGGTTGCTCAAAGCCCCTGTCTTTCACTACATTGGAATTATGTATTTAGGTCAACCAAACTTTTCTCTTCTGCTGTTTTGTTCATATGTCACTTTAAAAGCTCCTACAAGGCACTCTGTAAGAAGTTTCCAAAACTGTAAGAATCTTCAGGATAAAGACTAAGACCTTTTTGTGGTTTCTACAGCAGAATTTACTTTCCAAATTAAGCTTGGTGCAGTACTACACACCAATCTTTTCTTTGAACACAAAAAGGATGCAAACCACAGTTGTAAAGAAAAAGGGCAAAACCTTGCTCCCGTGTGATCAGTGACTACTCTCAATGACTAATATGAATGACCCAGTATCTCCATGCAGCATCTTAATCACTTGAGCTATACTTCTTGTTATTCTTAATTTTTTTGACTCTACATAAACTTTTTCTCAAGATAGGAAAGGTTGGTTTTTATTTCAATCAGGTAGATTAACAGACAACCAATAGTAAGAATGAAAATTCAGATTTAGGCGAGTGATCTACAATGGCACAAGAGTTTTCTGCAATGATGTTATTCTGTACCAGAGCAACACTAATAATTATGATAGCTATAGTCCTATGTGTAGGATAAAACTTTTTTTTTTTGCAGGAAAACTAATAAAGCTGTGTTGGAAGAAAATTATTGTTACATATTCATCTTATTTTCTGAAATGTTTACAGTCAGAATTATAATCTCTCTCCAAAAAGGATTACATACACAATCTAATGCCTGAACTAATTCAGACTGTGAATTTTTGTTTCACTTCACAAAACGTATCACCGTGTTTCCTGTTGTTTCCAAGATAGGGAACAAGAAAGACAAAAAAAAAATTAAAAAATTACATAACTGAGACTAAAAAAGCTGTAGACCAATTGTTTGGAAAACAAACAAAAAAAATCTACCTAATACTGATGACTAAGGTTGTGTAAACACCTTTGACCTTGCATAGATTTCCGAAGAAAAAATAGGGGTAACCATTGATTTACAACGTGCTGTACGGTTTTTTGAATGTATAACCTCACATCAAACATAGCCCAATATATCTCTGGGAGGTCTTTTGAATGCCTTTGAAGGGATGCACCTTATAAAGTGGAGTACTCTGTGAAACTGCAAGGATGACCATTGTTTCAGGTGTAGAATGATGTCTAAAAGATATCTTGGAAGCATGTTTTTGGTTGTGTACTGAGTGCTTTGCACTCATACATCATAATATAGATTTTCAGAAAAAGGCTTACTTCTATCTTTTCTCACTTTTTTCTAGAAAAAAACCCAAACAAATCCAAAACAAGAAGAAAAAGAAATAAAGCATTACTCCAAAAATATACCAACATATTACTGATAAAAATGTTTTTTCATTCACCAGCTCAAAAAGATTAAAACGCATGGTCTTTTTAAGCCCTCCCCCCCAACCCCCCCCCCATTGGAGAATGTTTCCAATATTTTGGAGGGGTGGAGGAAATAATACTCAATAATTCCTTATTAGATCTAGAAAAATATATGTATTTTAAAAATTTATTCATTTGCTTTGTACTACAATAATGCAAAAGCTATTAGAATGACAAAATCACTAATGGAAATAATAGCTCAAAAGCAATCATGACTAATAAGTTGAGGAGACAGGTAACCCTTCTGAAAGAACCATCATATTCTCACCCATCAGGTAAAACCTCTTGAAAGAACTTGATATTCTAGAGAATAAGCGTGGTGGCACATAGTGCTACCACCCATCACATGCCAGACTGCACTGAGGTCAGCCTTCTCTCCTATGCTGTCAGAGAAGACACATCTACCAACCATTTCAGTTATTGGATTCCAAAGCAGTCAACTCCGAGATCAAGAATCTGTTTACAACAACTATGCTCATTGCAGACAACCCATGTGACTTCCAGCTATCCTGAGATAGGTTGACCTTAAAAACAGTGGAAACCATAACATGAAGATCCATTTCATCTCGCATGTAGTCCTGAACCCATGGTCTTAGGTGGATGTCCAGCACCCTATGGTAGATAGTCTATAGTCTGTTGGTTTCCCCCCTTCCTCCCTGACTCTAACATTTCAAAGCTGTGTGTAGTGAAGAAAAAGCTTTGAAGTCCAATGTACCTGGTATTTGAAGACATTTTAAAAATGTTAATTAAATCTTAATGTCTGCTATTTTCTAAAAGTCCATACAATTTACCAGTGAAGGCAACGTTAGCAAGCCAAAGACCAATTGCTATAATCTATTCCTTGAATATTACATGACAGCACACTGTGGTTATATGAAGGCATACAAGCTTTGGGCAAATGGTTTCTTTAATAATTTAAAGATTTTTCAAGCTGCTATATCCATGTGCTACCTCTGAGTATATAAATTAAAAAAGTAAGATAATGAAAACATGCTTAAGTTATAATGTTATTTCTCAGGCTGAATCTCTTTTTTGAGTGAGCCCATTCAAAGCAAAAGAAGAAATTTAATCAAGAGTGGTTTTTTGTCAAATTATTACTTTCCCCCAAGACTTATTTAATTTTAATTATGTAATAATGTGCTTAATAACAAGAACAGTGTTTTAATGAAAATCTTGTCAGAAAAAAAGGCTTTAAGGGGATCACTGAGTTCTTTTTAATACCAAATATAGATATAGCATGTAATGCAGTTGTACTTCATAGCCCTTAGCAAAAGAATCTGTTCCTACACTGCTTCTCATTTTCTTTCAATAAAGTAATTCTGCATTTGAAAGATTCACACTGCTGTGCTTGTAAGAGTCCTTTTATGCTAAAGAAAAAAGTTGTTACCATATTACGTATAACCACGAAGTACCAACTGGGTTTCATTTGTTACTTCTCATTGTATCCGACAACTTCACCTGGCTTTCCTGCACATTAGTGTCAGTTATTTTCCACGAGTGTAAGAATCTCTGCTGCTACATAAATGCTAGCAGAAAAAAACCCTAAAAAAGACTCCGTTTGAAGGTATTATTGTATTAAGTGGCTTAGGTGTTTGGATTCTATGGTAATGGAACAGGATGAGAACCTGAATAGAATAGGGGAAAATACTTAATGCACCCCATGTACTGGGGTTGGGGGAGACCGACAATTTACCCGCGCTGCAATTGTAAAAGCGACACAGGAAGGACCCTTCCACACCCCAGCATCGCTGGAAAACCAAGCAGCTGGTTCAAGTCAGGGTTTGGTGGAACACAAAGGGACACGGAATCAGTGTCACTTTCCATCATGCTCTGAAACTGGACATAAGGAGAGATGAGCTGGAGGGCGTGACATCGCATGATGGAGACTTAAGCTCCACAGCTTATGCAGATGGCCTCTCGAACTGGCTAAACAAGCTTGAATGAATGATGATACTCTTTGCTAGTATTGGTGTACTCAACTTGGATTTAAAAAACCTGCCATGAAGACGGAGCACTTGTAACCAAGCAAAGAGACAATACCCAAGTATTGAAAGGCAATAGCAGTGGAACTGAGAACAAGTCGATTTTCACGTGTGTTTAGCGAACTTGATCAGTGTTGACAGTTCTATCAGGGGTGAGATAAAGAGGAGAAAGCCTCAGGCACAAGCATGCCCCCCCCCCCCCAAAAAAAAAAAAAAGATTAAGCAATGGACTGATAGAAGCATTATGTTTAGTACTGAAGTACAATTTTCTCAAGCTAACCTGCCAACAGGATTTTTCTTTGGGCTGAAAGCTTAACAAATTTAGTAAAAGCCAAATACATATCAGCTCTTCCCTTCTTCCCCTTTCTGTTTTCCCATTCTCAATTCTGTCATGCCGAGTATGCTTTAAAAGGTAGAAAACCTCAAAAAAAAAAAGTAACATACGTAACTTGCTTTTCTGTGGTTCTATGTTTTCTATTGCTACTTTTCACACTGTTAAAAGAACAAACAAGAAAAGCCCACCCAAAACAACCAAGACTTGCATCTACTGATTCCAGCAGCACAGTTAAAGTCCAGAAAATTTACATATGGATTACTTCTCATACAGATACTTACCTGTAAGTAAATGTGGATGTAAGATAACAAAATTCCATGGCAAGAACTCTGTAGCCTGAAGGCTTTCAGTAAAAACACTTATCCTCCCCTATAAAGAATTCTCTAATGGAAAGAGTAGCTCCAATGTCTACATTTCCACAGCACTTTTTACACATCCCTTAAAGCTGGTAGGTTAAGAAATTATTTTAGTGAAAATGCTCAGAGACTTCAGTGTGCCTATACGGTAGATGCATTTATATGAATGAAAGTACAGGTTCTGGCTTTTTCTCTCTACCCAATTGTTTTCAATTCCCCTTCCTTGGATGTCCTCTTCATTCCATCCTCATTTCTACCCTCAATTACTTATGCCTTTTGCACAGACCTTGCTGGATTCCCAGCCTGGACTCAATGACAGCTTTAATAATCTATAAATGAGTTATTCTTCTAACTCACTTTAAATGAATTAGATAAAAAACATTTGCCTAAAGGAAAACTTGGCGATTCAAAATTTGCAATTCTGAAGTACAGATAGAACAGATTTTAATTGTGAGAAAACATGTCTTTCAAATTTCTAAGTTTTTATATTATTTGAGGTAATAAATCAGTGACAACATTGACTGTTTACTTGTCAACAACAATTTTTATGTAAGCTGTACGCCTCTTACCTATGACAATATGACAGACATCTTTCAAAAGCCAGGCGCTTCAGAAAATCGACTAGTCAATGTGATTTAACAGTGAGCACAGACCACCCAGCTGTCACTAGTATGGCAACTAACTCCCAGGCTCCTTTCCCATAAATGCGTATTTAACCCTGTCACAATGAGCATTTGACAAAGAGTGTAGTATTTGAGATATATAATACTTTAATATTGTGTTGACATTATCATTTACTTAATATTTCATTGGCTGGAAAACGCGGTATGTGTATACTAAGCACCTTTACCTGCATACAATAGCAATCCAGGTAGGTTGCTGTAATGTCTAAAGAAGTGTTGCTGTCAACCACAATTGCACCGAAATCATTATATATTCTTCTCTTTCTCAATCTCAATGATGATTCCAAGGGCCTGCATATATAAAAGTCCTGTATACTTCAAGTAGTATACACCAACGTATTTCAGATATTAAAACTCTGTTTTTCGAGAACTTGAAATAGGGACATTTAAAATATGGGTATAAGAAAAAACAGAATATAAATGCTTTTTTACAAAAAAAATCTGTAGAACACTTGTGCTGAATAGTTCCATTATGTCAGTGCAAGATTTCTATAGATTTTCTCTGCTTGTCTTCATTCCTTGATGGAAAATCCCTGCCAGGAGATACTTAAATGTCACACAGTATCTGATTTGAAATGTTATCAGTAAGCACAGTGCATCCAATGCTGAATTACTGCATCTTTACTATCAAGATACTAGACGATACTATCATTCACTTTGCACTCAAATTATTCAGGCCAGTTTAATGTCATATTTCCCATTTGCAATATGCCTCTTGCGATTGCACTACCATTTCAGTATTTGCCCTATCTCTACATGTCCTGGCACTTTGCATTAAAAAATCACAACTGCTGTGTATCAGTCCCCTATGTACTTCTCTGACATCCTGAAACATCCCATCAAAATAAATCAGGATTCTCTTGTGAATAAATAATTAATGTATACATTCTGCAGATTTGGTATAAAACTAGAAAGACGAAGGGAATCAGATTCTTCTTTTTTACCAACATCGAAAAGCACACTATTGTGCAAACGGTGCCTGATATAAAGACAAAATCTCAAAAATATTTAAGCAAAATGTAATTTACAGTGTATGTAAACCTTCTGTTTTTCAAGATGCACCAGCAGTCTACATTCTTCAACTCTGTAGCTTCTGTAATCATAAAAGCTACGTGAACCAATGTAAACCAAATTTGTGGTATGCTTAATATTTACTAGAGCTTTTATCTAGGAGTTTCCTGTAGTTTATGTGCTTACACTGAAAATATTATTGTATAACGCCTAAGAAAATTTTTAGATATGTTTATAAAGATTTCATAATAATAAAAGAGAGAATTTTGTGGTGGTACTTAAGTCTCTCCAGAACAGCAGAATCAAAAATATTTAAACTTCAAAAAAAACCCTGGAATTATAAAGAGAAAAAGGTATCAAATCAAGCAGCTAAGAAACAAGTTTACATCAAACTAATCTCCCCACAGCTCACCTTCCTGCACGTGTCTTGGCACAGCTGTTCTATGCCACTAGTTGGTTTGCTCCATCTCGGTTACCTCTACTCCACCGCACACAAGGTTCAGTCTGACTTTATACTTTTTTTTAAGTGCACTTTTCGTAAAAACAGCTTTCCGCAAGCTTATCTCATTACCCTATTGAACACTGTGCCTATTGTAGATGGGGCATATAACTACATATGGCCATAACTACCTAACTGCTGAGAGAAGGCTCAATCAGAACATTTGTATCTAAACAAAACAATAGATGGTGTCAATCCTAAAAATGCTCTCTATCTGTTTATAATTATATATAAAATATGCAAAATGAATGAATCTGTAGCTCTTACAAATACTCCTAGAGAATAAATATTTGTAACTGAGTGGTAGCAGTTTTAACAAATAATGATGAAAAGATAAAGAATTGAAAATCAATTTCCACAGCATAGCCTGTACACCTGTAACACCTCACATTTTCACTGAATTTAGAACTACTGCCAGTTCATCACTCCATAAAAGAAGCAGAAAGCAATCAGGACATACCCTCTATTAGTAAATTTCTTTCCAAACTCAATCACAATACCAGACCATCACATTACACGCCAACAACCACAGGTATAAATGATATCATTATATGACATCATTCTACATATATCCAAAACAAAATTACCATACACGTCTAAAAACTGAAGGGCTAGTAAGGTGCCATCACCTATTTAGAGAAAAAGATTTGCTGTAGCCTTGTGAAAATCCCTTAAAGCACAATAATTGTGTACTAGGGATGTTGCATCAGTTAACATCAGAGGTAATGCAAAATACATGAATGAGCCCATGGGACCAGATGGGATGCACCTGAACGTGTCAAGAGAGCTGGCTGATGCTATTGTCACACTTTTCTCCATCGTTTTTGAAAGGTCATAGTGATGGGGACTCCGGGGTATGAGCATTATGTCCATCTTGGAGAAGTGCAAGAAATAGGATTTGGGGATCTATAAGTGGATCAGCCTCACGTTAGTTCCCTGGATATTTACAGGACAAATGTAAGTCATTTCCAAGCACAAGCAGGATGAAACGATGGTTCAGAACAGCCAACATGAGTTGACCAAGGTCAAATGTTGCCTGACCCCTGTGATGAGACAAGTGGTTTTGTGGATAAGGGGTATGCAACGTATATATTGTTTACCATGACAATAGTGTGGCCTTTGCCCCTGTCTTTCATACTATCTTTATAGCCAAATCAGAGAGATGTTAGAGAAGTCATGAAGACAAGAAAGAAATAAATTATTTAAAAATCAAGGACAACAAAATATGAAAAACCCCAGTAACTAGCTGTTTGGAAAATATCTTTCAGAGAAAATAATTTCTTTACATTTAGTTTCATTGGCTCCAGGTTTGGGCATTAGCCTCAGGTTTGGGCAATATGCTTCTTACCTGCCTCCCCAGGAACAACTTTAAGCGTCCTGTCATTCTTTTATCACACAGCCTCCATTCTGCCTGTTTCTAGAATTGTATTAATACAGGAAAATGAATTTATAAAATTTACTTTTATGAAGTGCTGTTATGTGTATTTTAACATCCTATTAAACTGCACTGATGCATTTTCTAAACACTTCTTAACACAAGACATAATCATTACACAAAAGGAGTTTCACTCAAGAAATACTCGAGTCTCGATTCGTAAATTGTTTTCCTAGATGTGCAACTACTGAAATGTCAGTCTTCAGCTTAAATATATACCTCTCAATTAACAAATTATGTAAAATAGCACCAGTCAAATACTTCAGACTAGCCTCTTAATCAGTTCATACATGATACTATCAAAGAGAAGCATTTGAAAATTGAACAATGGAAATAGTCCAGTTGCTTTTTAAATAACTCAGAGTCAAAAGCTTAAAGAAAGAAAACAGTCTGTAAAAATGACAACCAAGCCTTAAAAAAATGGAGCTAAATCAGCAAAGTACACTGAAAAGGTCAACCTTATACCTGGTTAGTTAACAAAAAAGTCTCATCAACAAGTTACTACACACAAACCATTTTGAAAAGCAGTATTGGTAAATGATATATGTCAATCAATTGGCAAGCTATGTAATCAAATCAGAAATCTGTAAGAAACATAAACTACTTAATTAAAAAGTTCTACTACAGAAAGGAAAAAAGTTCTCTTATCTAAAAGCACATTTACCTATGATACGTTTCCTTTAAAATGGCATTGTGTATCTCTTTCTGCAGTTTCAATATTCCACCAGCAAGAAAAATACTAAAAATAGGCTTGATTATTAAAACACATAAAAATTTAAGAAAATTGGAGTGCACACTACAACCTGATGTTACAGAGCATTATCTTCTGATGTCCTTTCTTAGGCTGTCCTGGACAAAATTGCTGGCTGGCCTTTTAAACCGAAGGTAAGTAAAGAGGGTGGATACCAGCTGAAGAGGCCTCTTTAAAGCCACTCAGCATTCTCAGGTCTCCCTGATAAGCTGTAATCAAAGTGATCTGAAAAGACTGTGCATTTCATCCTTGACCTTCAGAAAAGGAAAAGTCAAAAAAAAAAAAAAAAGGAAAAGAAGACAGCACAGCTCAGAGAAACTGCTCTTATACAAGGTTAACTTGCAGGGTAGCAGAATGTGTGTTCAATAAATGTAAAAACTGTAATTTAGCAGACAAATACAGAAACACATTCTAAAGTGGTCTTATATTTCATTTCTGCATGCTTGAACTAATTAGCAAGTCAATATTTACATAGCTGTGAACCACACAAAGTTTGTGCTTGCCCAGACATGCAAAAAAGGAACATGAGGAGAGGAACGGTAGGTAATTGGGAGCATAACAATAAACAGAAAAATAGGCTTCCTTGCTTTTACTGATCATGTCCTTATTGGGTGAGACTTTTCTCCACAGAAATGCTTATTTCTCAATATAAAGAAATAAGTATTACTAATCCTCTCTAGTTGTTTTCTAGCTTCAAATTCATGAATAGTTCCTTGGCTATAAGTAAGGTTAATAACATACTGTGATATTTTTACCTTAAGTGTTGAAATTCTAAGCTTTTCCTGTGGGCTTACTAGAAGACACAAATTCCTATGAAATGGATTATATGATACATAACAAGACAGTTATTTGTTACTGCATACTTTTATATCATTTCATGTTTGCTCAATAAATAGAAGTTGTATGCGTTATTTACCAAGAATACTGCTGTTAAATCACTCTAAAACCAAGGCATTCAGATATTCATTAATGTGTAGATATGAACAAGCATGAATGTTAATGAAGTATTACTTCGTGGTTTGGGTGATACTTTAGTCATGACTGTCATCTGAGACCTGACTTGATACCTGACAAACCCTTTTTAATCCAGGCTTTCTGTGATCTGAAATCATGTCCTCTTTGCACCGACACTCATTTTGTAACAATTCCAATTTATGATTCCACTACATAATATTCCAAATCGTACCCGGAGCCTAGGCTGTGATTCCTTGATGTAATTTGCCTGCTACTTTCCTTTAGGAAAGATTACCCTGTTTCATGGAAAAGCTTTAAGAACTCTGTTGTTGATAGCAAGCAGTGTCAGCTGGGAATGTCTTCAAGCTACAGAAACACCTTTTCTGACCAGCATTTCCTGAGATTAAAAAAAGGTACCCCCATGTCAGAACAACCAGCAAAGGGATCATAAGGCCAGTTACTGCTGTAGCAGCTGGAGCTCATACCTTCAGCAGTGAAACCAGCACCCACATGGTGCAATGACAACATCGAAGATATGCTTATGGTGTCCTACAGTAAGCAACATAAAGCACGTGCGGGCTGGTAGAAGATTTTAAATTAAATCTGGCATCTCCTAGCTTTCCAGTTTTTCATTTCACAATCCAATTAATCTTTTGACGTTTGGTGGTGACAGTGGCGTGTATTAGATGCCTGGAGGAAGTCAGCTATCTTTGCAATCTCAGACACATAATTGCCCTTCACATTTGAAGCTAACTTTTAAGTTTGGTCATGTGTGTGAAATCTAGACCTGCCATTTATGGCATAATGGATCATATTTGATCCGGGAGCAACGTTCAGAAGGAGAGGTTAGAAATCAAAACGTCAGCTTTAGGACTGATATCCCCTGTCAATCTGTATTTCACCATCAATTGTAAAAGCTTTCTTAAAACGCCCATGCATACCTGTTTTAGCAATGCTAGTTTCCACAGTAACTGCTTACTGCACTGCTCAGTCAGCTGAACTCTCTTTGCCCCATCTATATTTTTATGCAGAACCATATCAGCCAGAACAAGAAACAAATGAGTGTTTAATCCAAAGGCTGGTGTATCAAGTGGACAAGAGCCAGCAATATGCCCTTGTGGGCAGAAAAAAGCTGTTTGTCTGGCTCTGCCCAGTTATGGGTCTCAGTGCTTCTTTTGAACAGCACCAAAGTTTCTTTAGACATGTCTTTATGTTTGTGTGCACATAAAAAGGCAAGGGAAGAAGGATATTACGGTCCTTGCAGGACCTAGGCAGTTTAAAATCAGGTCAAAGTATGTCTGTTTGTACAAAGTATGTTTCAAAGTATGTTTTCAGAAAGATACACAAAGGCTGGAACTCTCATTTTTTAAATAATAACATTTTACTGGAAATACTGTTTAGTAGATGTAGCTCCATAGTAAGAGGAACCACAGTATACCTTTTGACATAAGAAATTTTAGTTCTCTTGTGTCTAAAATTAACGACAAGGACCTTAGCCTCCCTGTTCTGCCCCAGTTTATCCACTGTGAATTCACTTCTGAAGCCAAATACCATTAGTTTACTAGCCAAACACTGCTGTAATGATGGCAGCAACCTGTAAAAATGAGCTGGTTAACATCAACTATGTGGGGTCATAATGGGTAAGGTTTTTGTGCCTTTAAATTCATGCACAACCAAGAACTTTCGACTTTGTTTTATCTTTAAACCTTGAACCAAAATCATTTAAGTGTAGCTCCGTCTGAAGGTGAATAGCAATTTCTTAGATAACTTTTCTAGTAGTATTTGCCTACTTTTACTAATTCTTATGAAGATTTTTTTTAAAGATTGTAGAGAAGTCATGTTTCCTGAAGTTTTCCTTGTGCTTCCTGCAAACCCTTTCTTTTCCTCAATTATGAAGTACCTACAATCTGTAAGACTGACACATTTTTTTCCTGTCAATCTTCCTCTTATCACTCTAGGTGTTCTTTCTGGAGTAGTGTTACCAAGAAACATAGTCAAACTTTATGTTTAAAATAAACAGCATAAGTAGGTTTGAAAAATAGTACAGCAATTTTAAATTTAAAATCATGACCGTGGGAGCACAGTGATGACAGAACAAAATCTTTCCTCTTCATCAACTCATCGTTTTGTCTAAAAGAATTAAAACGATGTTGCAAGCATTAATCATTGCAATATGCAAACTGAACCTTTTGTGCTTCTTATCTTTATCAGTAAGAACATTACTCTTCAATTCTTTTCACTGAGAATAGTATTTTGGGGTCAGTAAGAATTCATTATCTTTGCAAATAGGTATTTGGCCACTTTCAACATGCTTTTACTGCAAATTTTGTGAAAGCCAAGATCTGGAGTGAAAGAGAACAGTCATGATGTTCTGTGGATGACATAACCTGTCTATCTGTGAAATAGCTGAAAAGTAGCTGAAATGGCTGCTTACAATTCAGACAAGAGACTCAGACAACCCAGTCTAACTTAAGAATGGCATATATTTATAACAGTAATCTATGGAGAAAATAATGATCACAACAAAATAAAAGATTATAAATTTAAAAAAAAAAAGAAAAGATAATTTTATGTAGATGCTAAATTTTATGAACTAGCTAACTAGGACCAGAATTATGAAATTTTTTTTTTTTTGCTTTATTTTACAATGTTGTACAGAAGTATTACTCTTTTAACATAAAATTTGAAACTATATGATTTCAAAACATCAGCTTAGGCATGTTGGAACATCTAATTCCTATTTCAGTACTTTCATCTCTCTCCCCTACACATCTATAGACATGTAGGCTGATTCTTTACGTCTTCTTGGGTAACATTCTGCAGGTTTCTGTAAAGTACAGCAGCATTTGACACTTTTTATTTGTTACATGATGTCCTATGGAATCTAAAAGCAAGCATTCTCTGTCTCACTGTCTTCCCAGTTCCTAGGCAGACAGACTGCCAACAAGCACAAAAGCCAGAGAACTTGTGCGATATCTGTCGTTCAGGGGACGTGTTACGACAGCCGCAACAAACACGTTGAATAGCTAGGCTCAACTGCTCATTCTTAAACCTTAAATTATTAAGCTGTTAAGGGCTATTGTACAGACTACGACTTAGAATTTAATTAATTATTCTTCTTACCTCAGAAGAAACAAAATATATAAACATTCTTTTTAGTAAGTTGAACTGGACTCCATTTACAAGGCAGAAATATAGACAGGCACACAAGGTAGCAACGAGTTTCCTAGTCGGTTAAGGTGTTGCCTGATATTAAAAAAATAATAATAAATTATAACTATGCTATATTGGTTTTTTCCGTCACTTTTCAGTTACGGATCCTGCAATTCAAAGTGCAAACAAGAAAAGCTGACATGACAAATGGGGACTTTTGAAAGCTGCATCTGTCAGTTGTACCTTCTAACTATCTGAGGCAATATTATCTATTCAGTATTCGCAGTGAAACTTCGCAAAGATCAAGAAAATAAAAAAGGGAATTAGTAGCCATCCGAAGAGACGTCTCTAAGGTAATACAATTCTATTCTATCACTCAGAGCTTTTCTTAAAGCTGTGATAAATGTCCCCTCACATTGCCTTTGCCTAAAAAAGTAAATATCTATCACTGTCATAATTGCAAATGGAAGAAAAAGTAAAAAGAAGCACAATCAATTTAAACAGCTTTTATGCTGTCATAGTTTCAACCAAAAGAAAAAAAATATTGATATTAATTTCATTGTCAGCTTCTGAAGGAGTGAATAACTCAGAAAGAAAGCATATTAAGATAAAAAGATATAAAGAAAGGAGAAATTACTGAAATCACACCCAAAAGTTGAGACATTTTAATGATAATCTTCTGTGGTTTTACTTATATGAAATCTTTTAGAATACTGCAAGGAAATACAACATTCAATATTTAATATTTTATTACAGCTCACTCCAGAAGTAAGGTGAAGAGATTCATCACGGGCAAATGAACAGTCAGTGTCCAGATGTTATAAAATCTAATTTAAAAAAAAGTTTGGCACTTTTATTTAAAAGAGCAAACATAACAAACACCTGAGTAGAACTATTATTTCTTGTGTTATTTTCCCCACTTTATTATATTTGTCTTATTTAGTCCCATGTGGACCTCCAAAAGGAAGGTCTAAATACCACAGCTGGGAAACAGAGGGAATGCATTACAACAACAGCATGGGAAGATCTTGTGAACGTGAGAGAGAATAAAGAAAAGAAAATGGGAGGGAAATAATTTACGAGGCTACCCTGCTAACCAAGGATTTGAAGGAACTGGAGCGGCCTGTTGCCACTTGAGAAGAGCCAATGTGCTGAATCTCAGCTTTCCGAAATTAGGTCAGAAATAGTTTTCTGCACAGTGGAATAAACATTCAGAATAAAATACCAACCCAGATCAGTAAGGAATGCCAAAGATAAGTTGCAGTCTTAACTCTACATTCTTTTGTGTCGGTATTATAGTGAATGAGCAGATGTGAAAGTAACAAGTGAAAATTTTTCTTGTCCCTGCAACAGTTCGATTTTCCTGAGTCAGTCATTCCGCACAGGAGGTATAAGGTGAAGAGATATAATGGAAGCAATAACGATGCTTTGCAGAGTGGAACATCTACATTAGAGTAAAACTAGAAAGCTGGTGTCAGCACCTATCTGGCTGTCTTGCAGCTGAGCAAACTTTAGAAAATGGGTGTCTCAAGATTTTTTAACGATAGAAGCGCTCGCTGCTTTCCAAATAAAGCACGTCTAGGATTTGCAGTTATGTGCTATGTATATCACTTTGCATGTTCTGAAGTGAAGATGATAAGCTTCTGGAGCAGCAGCTACCTCAAAACTCAGAGGGCAAAATGCATTCTTTGTGGTTACTATTTAACATAATTGGAGAATGCGTACAAAGAATACAAGTGTATTTAGAAATACAGGATTAGCAGGAGCTTTCTGTCTTTTAATGAACAGCACCTTATTATCTCAGGTAATGCACTGTGTAAACTTTTCAAAAACGCATCAACTTTATCTAAGAATTAATAAGTGGAGTTTTCCCCCTAACTACTCTACAGAAAGACTGCATTGTACCTGGTTGTATTAATGGTATTATTATAGTATATAGTATTATTATAGTATCTTCTAATTGCCAGCCTAAATATGTTAGAAAAATATCCACACATATTTCTGACAACATAGTGCTTCCTGGGTGTAAGTTCTAGGGTATATTTCCAGTGATTCTTACTTACAATTTTGCTGACCTGTGCAACTGGAGATGGAGTTGGTAACAGTCATGAACATATCTTTCAGAAACAGAGTCAGTACTAACAATAAGTATTTTTGTACTTCTGCATTTTTCAAAATAAACTTACCTAACAGAAAAATTGGAACCTTTTTTATATTCACAAAAAAAAAACAACCAACAAACCATACACAGAATAAAAACCCAAACACTTTCCTGCAAAGTTTGTGTAGTAAGTTTAGAGTATTAAAATTTAGAATAAATCTGAAGATAAAGAAGTACTTTTTCCCCCAATTTTCTCTCTGCTCATCACTAAAAAAATCCAAGCATATCTATAAACCAAACAGGTTGTATTTCATGCTGGAGCTAAAACTTTAAAATATGTAATTTTCTGTCTTTTCCTACTGAAATGAATCTGAATGAGTTACTCCAGGGCAAAAAATCCTGCAAAATACATTCCAACAGACT
>VXBO01000943.1:51858-64434 GCA_013400135.1 Rhinoptilus africanus
ATACATTCCAACAGACTTCAGCACCTCAGCTATAGAAAGGGAGATTAATACAGCACACAAAGTAAAGGAAATGAGGAGAAATGAAATGTTGGTATTTGCCAAGTGCTACACCTGAGCTTTATGACTCTTTGAGGGAAGAATTACAGTGGTTGCATCACAAAATACTTTGTCTCCGAATCGGCTGAAGCTTTAACTTTTAAATAAACAGTCCTTCAAAAAACTTAAAATACTATGAATTACCCACTTATGCTGAACTACCCATGGCACTAAACCACACCTGCCTTTATGTATTTAAATTAGAAGTTCTGAGCTTCAACCTCAGTTGAGGGGGGTTTTTTTGTTTTTCTTTTTTTTTTTTCTGCGATTCGCAATTCTTAATATTACAAGACAGTAAAATAAAGACAAACCAAAACCATGAGGCCACATTCAGCTTCTGAGTGACAGGAATATTCAACATGTCAGGCTATTAGGAACTTTCAGGCATTTGGAGGCAAAGCCAAATTTTCAGACTCAGACTCCCATGTAAATTCAGAATGATGAAATTTTCACGCGTTTTTTCAATGGGACTTTTCTGCACAGTTTTCAGATTCAAACCTTTTCTACCTTTGAATCTAATCGGGTTTTTGAATCATCTAAAGCCATGTGTCTCATGGGCTTCTTTATTGTAACCTGTTAAGGTCCATATTGACTTTTTCACTCTCCGTGTCATTCTTGGATTCTCCCTAAATACTCCCCTAAATGGTCACTAGAGTGCTTATCTGAATATCATCACACTTGCCCAATAGAATCTCAAAGGGTTTCTTAGCTCGTCAAAGGAATTAACAGTTAAATGTAAAGAGGGTTTTTTTTCTTCTTTATATGAATGGTATTTGTTTCCTTACCCTAATACTTTTTTCCTGTCATATTTTTAAAACACACTCACACGTATGCCCAGGAATATGGACCAATTGTTCAAGAGCAGTTTTGCCCAAGTTTCCAATGACCTAGTCTCTGAGATGTGAGCTTCCAAGCTCATAACTGAAGATACCTCTATTTCTGCAAGAATCAGTTATTTCGGAGCTTTTTGGATAATGATTTCTTTTTTCTCTATCTGTTTATTCCAAAATTTCAGACTAGATAAAAAAATGATTTTTTTTTTTCTTTTCTATTTTTTACTATGCAAAACATCACAGATACGCACAATGAATTCTGCAGCTCTCAAAATTGTTCCTCTTTAAAGTGAGGTATAATTATTTTACAGCTTTTTGTAAATGAAGAACTTTGCATATTTTATAGGATAGAGGTTTGGCTCAAAATCACATCCAATATGCTAATGCATGAAAACAGCAACAGGCCCTTGCTAAACCTTTGTGGAAACAGATGCTGAAATTGTAAGTGTGAAACAGTAGGTGGGTAGTATTTGAGCTTTTACAAGAAAAATAACAGCATAGCAAACGCTATATTCCTATGCACGGATGGTTGTAAATAGCGCATCTTATAAAATATTCCTCAATGAATTTCTTTAATATTTTGTAATAGATTCATTATTTTTACAGCTTAGCATGACTTGTGCTTTAAAAAGCTGTTGTAAGGGAAGCTGATAAAATTTGAAGAGGGACAAAGTTTCGTTGCGAGTAAGCAACTTTGCGCAATGCTGTAAAATCCTGTGTTTTGTTTAACAATGGCTCTAGCAGGTGGCATATGGCTAACACAGAGTCTGTCGCTATCTCCAGGGTGCCAGACATTCCTCAAATTTTCTGAGAGAGGAATTTTTTGGTAGATTTGGATTGTAAAGGCACGTGAGCATCTGCTGCCTGCTCAGTCTCATTATCATCAACAAAGTTAACTCCTACAGCTCAGCCTGGCAGTCAGAGCCAGGGGCTCAATTTTGCTTTCACCATGAGAAGTGACTTTGACAATCTGTGTTGCAAAGATTTTCCATTTGAATACAAAGAAAGATTTTGTTATAAAGTAAATACAGCTTTTTGAAGGTATATCAAAACTATAAAACCAAATAATTTAATACCATTTTTAAGTTGGGATTAAAAAATTTGCATTGCCTTTTCTCTCCCACTGTTTGAAAGAAAACTGAAACAAAACATTTAATCCAAATTTTTCTGGAGTTGGAAACATCTAAAACATTAACCTGTTACTTTGAATTTTATATTTCCATCAGCCACCATAGAATTTAAATGATTTTCAAGTAAAATCAAGTAAAATAAAGTCCACAATGTGCTCTAAGGAATCTGTACCTTTCTCTGTTCTTTACTTTTGACAGTTGTGTTTTTGTTTGTTTGGTTGGCTTTTTTTCTGGTTGCTATTAAATCACTTACAGCTTTAAAACAGAAACATGAAAGGCATTGGGGAAAATAAGTTAAAGGAAGCATTAGCATCCACTTACCTTTGTGGACTATAACCGCTTTTCTTGGGCACTATTTAGCCTCAGTATCTCCCCATAAATACATACCCATCTTTACCACTGGTTTCCTACTGATGAGCCATGGCTACTGAGAGCTTCCGATTACATGCTTGGTGAAAATAGTGGAAATAAAATTAAAAAAAAAAATGCAGTAAACTTCTGTGTATAACTTTAGGGTCTTGAAGTAGAAACTGGGTGGAACGTGATGCTTTAGGTCTATGAACACTCCATTTTTCCACCACTTCAGGTCCCCAGACACCAAGGAGTTTCGAAATGTGGAGTGTGGTTAGATAATTGCATTGTGTCTTTGGCCAGTCCTTGACCCTTTGGTACCTGCAAGATACGAAGCTGGACTCCTGAAAAATAATCTTCCTACCCTTTATTTTCCCCTCTGTAATTCCTCTATACACAGCATAAAACTCAGGCCAGACTCACAACTTGAAAGAAGTCTTCAAAACTTGTCCCAAAAATACACTTGCTTAAAGTGTGAAGACTCCGGAAGTGTCCTGTGCAAATAGCTTTTCAAACAAAATGCAAAGCATGGTGTAATGGCGATGTTTTTCTTACCATGTGAGCATGCTACTTTAATTTTACTGTACAGGAATTGTTCAGCTCTGGCATTGCTCCACTGCTGCAGGATGAGGCCACGAAAAATCACTGACACTGACACGAAGAATGTGGGGGAAGAAAATGGGGACGGCAAATTGTGAATGCTGAGTGTTTTTGAGCTCCCCCTGTGCATTCTCAAATGCATAACAGAGCTAATAAATCTTGTTAGTACAAAAGAAATGGCATCTACTCATGCCTCCATGCAGGCATGCAGCTACTGAAATTGCTGCTTATGAGGGGTTTACTAAAATTATGGTTATAATTCATGCTCAGATAGTGATGGCAGGTTGTTAACCATGAGCAGTAAGGGTGCCTCCATGAGGTAGGTAATTGTCCAGGCGTGGCGAGGGTTGACACGCCAGGGCTACATAGCCCACCACAGGGCAGAACCATGGGCCAGGCAGCCCACCTACCCATAGCTAAGGGCCTGGGATCAGGCTCTGAGCCCATCCCAGAGATGAGGACCATTGCTGGGGCTGCAGAACACCTAAAAGCAGCCCTCTAGCCTGGCAGTGTCCACAGGGCACTGTGACAGGCATGCTCTACCCAAGGGTAGTGGCAGGATGGGGCTGCTGGTGACTCTATGGGCTCTGGGTCAGCCCCGTCAATACACGATGGCTAAAACTTTGAAACTGTGCTTGGGATGCCATGTGTAACTGCGGGCTACCCCAACAAACACTCTCTCCAGTGATGTAAAAAACAACATACCATACCTTAAGATGTCTAGTCCTGTTAAAAAAAAAAAGGTAAAACAAACAAACAAAAAAAAAACTCCAAACAAACCAAACAACCCCAAACCACCAAACAGGGAGAAGAAAGGAAATAGCCACTTGGAGAAAGCTGTTTTTTCACTGTCCTTTCCATTTTGGAGGGCTATGAAAACCAGTCCCTCTAGGTTAGGGACCAAGCCCAGATGTTATTATCCGTAGGACACTGTAGGTGAAGCAGCATTACGTGCTGGGAAGTGCCATCTCCAGGGTAGCTGCAAGTGCTGCCCTGAGATCTGGCATATGAGCAGGAAAGATGTTGCTAATTTTGAAATAGCTGGAGGGGCAGAGGAATCTCTCTTTAGGAACAAGTAATCCTCTGTTTATTTGCTTTTATGACAGATCAAACTGGTGCTAGTACCCTGCCTATAGGAGGAAAACCATGACTTTCCTCCAAGAACATTTATGGAAGAAAAGCTTTCACAGAGGAAGAAGCTTTGTTTATTTGTTTCTTTTATGGACAGAAAAAAAAAAGTTTTCATACACAATTCCCTTTGCTGGTTTTGACCTGTTAAAAGGAACAAGCCAGATGCATTCAGTATAGCGGGTTTTCAAATTTTTCTTTGTCACAAAATGTTGATAGTGACAGCTATTAAAAAAACCTTTAAAAAAGAAGGCAGACGTACTTAAAAAGTGTGAATACTTTCAAGTACCATATGTGCCAAGGATTAATCTCAGATGTCGCATTACAAACCTAATGACTAACAACAGCACTTTTAAAGAGCCTTTTGAGAGAAAAGCAGTTGAAGGAGAGTAACCTGAACGAAGGTGGGCCAGAAGCATAACTAATAATGTGCACTTGGTCGTGCCTCTCCTTCCATAGGCATTTTGGAACATCTGAAGAGAGCTGCTTGGAGAAAAGGATGGCAGTTAACCCTTACTGGCCCTTGCAATGAAACACTGGATGCTGTTTATGGAGTCCCAACATAGAATAACAACTCAAAAACTTGTAGGAAAATCATTACAATAACAATTTCAAAGTATAAAATTCATCAATCACAAGTGATTGCATCAAGAGTGATGCAGCTGTTACAGTCAAAACCTTGAGAATATTTTGTTCAGCCTCGTGGCCAGAATTAGACACCTTATTGCCCTGATTTTTAAACTGTCCAGACGAAGAAACACAGTGTCTGCATGTGGAATACAACCTTATCTTCAGGTTTGGATTAGGTAGACATAGATTTAGACACACGATACTGAGCATGTAAACTTCTGACCAAAACTCTCCTTAAGCAACCTAGCTTTTTGATCCTACAATCATACTTCTCTCTTCTGTTTATAATTCAAAAATAAAAAGAGAGAGCCTAAGAAAAAAAAAAAATGAAACAGACCATATATAAATTAAAGAAAGACTTATACTTAAATAAATATAATACTTATATTAACAACTAAGGGTTCAGTCAGGTGGAATACTCCAGTTAGATGTCTTGTCTTCATTAGCACATACAGTGTTGTAGAACTCACATAGAAGAAAGTATGTGGTTTCCTACATAATTTTGATATTTAAGACTTTGTTTTTGTTCAATTCAGGAAATAGGTCAGAGGACCACTACAGCTTTCAATCATTTACCCTAGGACAAAACACGTTCTTCATGAATAAACTCTGATCATCTAGCCTTGACTTCTAAGTTTTCCTAACATCATGGATCCTGAGGCTCTGGATTTCCTAATGTTCATACTCTGAGGGGTTGCTCCGTAATTCATAGAGTTAGAGAAAACTACAATGAAATTGTTTTCTTTAGAAAGTCAGAGAGAATTAGGCGAACAATCTAAAGAGACAGTCAGGCATGAAGCCAGAAACCTCTTTATTCACAAGCACATTGTAAGGTAACCCTGCCTAGCTTTTGCCATTGCTTCAATGGTATCACTGACATAAAACCATCCAATTTTGATGACTAAGCAAAGTTCTAATGTTTTTTTTTCCTGAGTGTCTCTCGAAGTGTTTAGTACCAGAGGGTGATTTTTCTAACATTGGTTAAGATATATAGTTCTTTGTTTTATGTTTGGTTTTTTTTTTTAACAATCNCACCAAACAGGGAGAAGAAAGGAAATAGCCACTTGGAGAAAGCTGTTTTTTCACTGTCCTTTCCATTTTGGAGGGCTATGAAAACCAGTCCCTCTAGGTTAGGGACCAAGCCCAGATGTTATTATCCGTAGGACACTGTAGGTGAAGCAGCATTACGTGCTGGGAAGTGCCATCTCCAGGGCAGCTGCAAGTGCTGCCCTGAGATCTGGCATATGAGCAGGAAAGATGTTGCTAATTTTGAAATAGCTGGAGGGGCAGAGGAATCTCTCTTTAGGAACAAGTAATCCTCTGTTTATTTGCTTTTATGACAGATCAAACTGGTGCTAGTACCCTGCCTATAGGAGGAAAACCATGACTTTCCTCCAAGAACATTTATGGAAGAAAAGCTTTCACAGAGAAAGAAGCTTTGTTTATTTGTTTCTTTTATGGACAGAAAAAAAAAAGTTTTCATACACAATTCCCTTTGCTGTTTTTGACCTGTTAAAAGGAACAAGCCAGATGCATTCAGTATAGCGGGTTTTCAAATTTTTCTTTGTCACAAAATGTTGATAGTGACAGCTATTAAAAAAAACTTTAAAAAAGAAGGCAGACGTACTTAAAATGTGTGAATACTTTCAAGTACCATATGTGCCAAGGATTAATCTCAGATGTTGCATTACAAACCTAATGACTAACAACAGCACTTTTAAAGAGCCTTTTGAGAGAAAAGCAGTTGAAGGAGAGTAACCTGAACGAAGGTGGGCCAGAAGCATAACTAATAATGTGCACTTGGTCGTGCCTCTCCTTCCATAGGCATTTTGGAACATCTGAAGAGAGCTGCTTGGAGAAAAGGATGGCAGTTAACCCTTACTGACCCTTGCAATGAAACACTGGATGCTGTTTATGGAGTCCCAACATAGAATAACAACTCAAAAACTTGTAGGAAAATCATTACAATAACAATTTCAAAGTATAAAATTCATCAATCACAAGTGATTGCATCAAGAGTGATGCAGCTGTTACAGTCAAAACCTTGAGAATATTTTGTTCAGCCTCGTGGCCAGAATTAGACACCTTATTGCCCTGATTTTTAAACTGTCCAGACAAAGAAACACAGTGTCTGCATGTGGAATACAACCTTATCTTCAGGTTTGGATTAAGTAGACATAGATTTAGACACAGGATACTGAGCATGTAAACTTCTGACCAAAACTCTCCTTAAGCAACCTATCTTTTTGCTCCTACAATCACACTTCTCTCATCTGTTTATAGTTCAAAATGAAAAAGAGAGAGCCTAAGAAAAAAATAAAATAAATGAAACAGACCATATATAAATTAAGGAAAGACTTATACTTAAAGAAATATAATACTTATATTAACAACTAAGGGTTCGGTCAGGTGGAATACTCCAGTTAGATGTCTTGTCTTCATTAGCACTTACAGTGTTGTAGAACTCACATAGAAGAAAGTATGTTGTTTCCCACATAATTTTGATATTTAAGACTTTGTTTTTATTCTATTCAGGAAATAAGTCAGAGGACCACTGCAGCTTTCAACCATTTACCCTAGGACAAAACACGTTCTTCGTGAATAAACTCTGATCATCCAGCCTTGACTTCTAAGTTTTCCTAAAATCATGGATCCTGAGGCTCTGGATTTCTTCATGTTCTTACTGTGAGGGGCTGCACCGCAATTCACAGAGTTAGAGAAAACGACATTGAAATTGTTTTCTTTACAAAGTCAGAGAGAATTAGGTGAGCTATCTAAAGAGACAGTCAGGCATGAAGCCAGAAACCTCTTTATTCACAAGCACATTGTAAGGTAACCCTGCCTAGCTTTTGCCATTGCTTCAATGGTATCACTGACATAAAACCATCCAATTTTGATGACTAAGCAAAGTTCTAATGTTTTTTTTTCCTGAGTGTCTCTCGAAGTGTTTAGTACCAGAGGGTGATTTTTCTAACATTGGTTAAGATATATAGTTCTTTGTTTTATGTTTGGTTTTTTTTTTTAACAATCTCTGTGTGAATGGCAAATAGCATGGTATTAATCATATGTGTGGCTGTTTTATATCTTTAACATCTTATGTTAAAAATGAGAAAATGTTAGCCAAGGGAGTAAATCCCAGAACAGTTGTTCTGTATGCTTGTCTCACTGCCCTGCTCTGCTTCTACATTTGGTGTCAGTGTAGCAGTACAGTATGTGGTATAAAGTATACATATGTGTAGAGTTCATTGCAGATGTAGAAATCAACTATTCCTATTTTCCATGCTTAATATTATTGATTAACAAAAAACATCTTGCAAAACATATCACAAAAAATGTCTCCATAAGCACCTGTTTTTGTTGGCTTTAAAAGTCACTTACATTATGCTACTAATACCAAATTTTAGAACTATATTTATGCTCTCTGTTCTTGCAGTGGAATAGCAAAAAGGACACACTAGCTAAAGTTGTCTTGATTCATGATGCAGCATTTGTAAGAATTAGCCCTTGGGCAGCTGCCCTGTCCTAGAACACATACATATGTCTGCAGTGTATCCCAAACACCTTCCCAATGCACAGAGGAAAACAACCCTCCAAGGATCACAGAATCACAGAATTTCAGAGTTGGAAGGGACCTCTAGAGATCTTCTTAGTCCAACTCCCCTGCTAAAGCAGGATTGTCTAGAGCACAGCACTCAGGACTGCATCCAGATGGGTCTTGAAAGTCTCCAGAGAAGGGCACTCCACACCCTCCTTGGGCAGCCTCAGGGCTGTTCCAGGGCTCTGTCACCCTCACCATAAAGAAGTTCGTTTCTCATATTCGATCAGAACTTCCTGTGTTCCAGCTTGGGCCCATTGCCCCTCATCCTGTTACTGGGAACCACTGAAAAGAACCTAGCTCCATCCTCCTTAAACCCACCCTTTAGATACTCATAATCATTACTAAGGTCTCCCCTCAGCCTTCTCTTCTCCAGGCTAAAGAGTCCCAGCTCTCTCAGCCTTTCCTCATAAGGGAGATGTTCCAATCCTTCAGTCATCTTTGTTGTCCTACGCCAGACCCTGTCTGTCTCGAACTGGGGAGCCCAGAACCGGACACAGTATTCCAATTGTGACCTCACCCATGCAGAGCAGAGGGGGAGAATGACCTCCCTTGACCTGCTGGCCACACTCTTCCCCATGCATCCCAGAATTCCGTTGGCTGCCTTGGCGACAAGGGCACATTGCTTGCTCATGGATAATTTACTGTCCACCAAGACCCCCAGATCCTTTTCTTCAGAACTGCTTTCCAGCAGGTCCACTCCTAACCTATACTGGTGCCTGACATTCTTCCTCCCCACATGCAGGACCCTACGCTTGTCCGTGTTGAATCTCAACAGGGATGCCATCTTACCCTCCAAATCCTTTAAAAGATCAAAAATAGATGTATTCTGGCATTTAAGTTTCTTTCTACTCATATACTATACTTCAAAATCTCCAAGTAACAAAAAGCATATAAAATCTCTAAAAATCTCTAAAACAGAAGGCATCTTAAGTCACCATTTTCAGTTTAGGGTACTTTCAGATATGAGCAGACTGTATCAAATATTCACATACGCAATTATATATTGAAAGGACTGAATCCCTTATAAAATGCTCAAATAACACATTGTTTAATTGTCTTCCTGAAACATGCATGATATCATCTTTTTTGAGCAAAAAGTCTTCCTTGTTTTCAAAGTTTGCTATGCTGCTGAGGGTAAATTTCTTCTAATTTGCCAGCTATAATTTTGCTAACTATATTCAAACAAGTAATAAATGCAGCTACATAAAATCTGGAACATCTTTTGTATGCAGTATGACTCTTCTGTCATTTCTACACTTGCTTTTCTACGTTGCACAATTAACAAAGCAGTTGTTTGATTTCACATTTTTCTTCCTCTCCTCCAAAATCTCACAGATCCCCTATTTTTCTAATTTCACACTCCACTTCTAACAAAAATATTTTCCAAAATGCAAGACTGTGTGCTTATACTCTGCTGCTGTTTTTAGCAATTCAAGACACCAACCTACTTATACTCACGAAATACAAAGATATTCTGCTTGTGCCAGAATACGCAAGCAGCTTGTTTATGACTTCCTTTTTAGCCACTAGCAGCTGTGCATAAATGTCTTGCTTATGAAAATGATCTTAATGTTATCCTGAGATTAAAAACACGCTTAATGTCCTGCTTCAAGTTTTAGCATTATAAATTAGTCCAGTTTGACAATTAGACCTATTAATAATTCTGCAAGTGTGTTGTAAGTGGAAGAAAATGGTCTTGCTTCAAGTTCCCTGAACTTCTCTCTCCAGGAAAGTAGAGGAAGAGAGAATAAGAGTCTCACATTTTGAACACACTTTCAGTTGAAATTACTTTACTGGACCATGTACACATGGTTAAAGCAATTGTCTGACTGAGCAAACTGCGCACTGAACTTCCCCTCACTCTTTTAGCCAGCCAACGACTTTCAGCAAACAGAAGCCACTGTCAGCATGTGTCTTTAACAGTGAGAAAAAAACAGGGCAGTCATTCATATGCAGAGAGGTAGAGACGGGAATATGTCATGGCCACATCAGGGTGTGCCACTCAAAGGTATTGCATTCAGGCACATTTGGATCTCCAGCAGTGCTCATGCTGAGAGAGCAAAAAATATCATAAGGGACTTCTCTGGGAACAAGATGGCAGGCAGAGGACTGAGAATTGCTTCTGAAAGGAGCATGTAATACTTGTTTTTATGACAAGGCATGAAATATGTTAATGAAAGCCCTCGCTGAGGGCTCTACAAAAGACATACAGTATCAAGCAAAACTTGTTGCAGTCCCTGAAAGTAAATATTTCTTGTTATTAAGCAAGTGGGAAACCCACCAATTAAGGTTTTAACTCATATTGTCTTGCTACATTAGCAATTATAGCAGTCATGAGAGCTGCTGGACTAGGCAGCCCAACAGTTGCTTAACCTGGAACAGCACAGCTTTTACAGCTACAAATAAACCAGTAGTGTCAAACTTTTTACAGCCTATCCTGAACTGGTGATGAATATTGCTAGTATGCCACTTACTTCTGTCCAAGAGAATACAGATGTCTTCTAAATAACTGCATCAGATTATGAAGATGACAGACATTAATCTTCCCTCTTGGCTTGGTTTCATGTCACCCCCTGAAATTAGATAACAAAACTGAGACGTGGGAGTATGACTGAAGGAGTTTTAAAGTTGCAGGCAACCCTGGTGTAAAAGAGTTCAGTCTGTCAAACCCAAAGAGAAAGCCTGTTCAAAAGCAGATACATTACAAAATGTTTTCCTCTAGCAACAATTTGAGGCACTGGTGATGTGCGTTCCTGTGAGATATCTACCTTTGCAGCATAGTCAGTTTTGTTACTTAAACAAGCTGTCATATAGGGTACAATTTCATTCTAAATATCATCTCTTCTGTAATTCCAGGCATAAACATAAGTTATTTTCGTATGACCATTAGGCAGTATAAAATATTAGGTAAAACAGCAAGCAGAAAGCAAAACCAATTTGTACCTGAAGGTGCTAGAAATACTGAAGTTATCTCAGCCTCACACATGGGCCTGAGGACAATTCCTCTTGAAAACGCTGTATTATTCTGTATGTTTTTATTTCATGGTCATAGACAAAATATTTATGTGAATAACATTTTGTTTTGATACTACAGTGGCAGCCTGCACCTTCCTATACATTTGTCTCCTTATTTATGTAAAATGCCAAAAAGGGACAATATTCTGTATGTAAGCATTGAAGTCACACTTTAGCTGCTTCAAGAGATTGTATACTTTTGGTGTGGAATACAGTAATGAAAATAGTTACAGAAACCACGAGTATCTGTTGAGACAATATTGGTTACATAGCAATCATTATCTATCCTCCTAACATGAAGCATAAACATAATTTTCCTTGGGAAAAAGAAAAAACCCGGGCATTTTCTGCAATTTAAAATATCCCGCCTTCTTATTACCATACAGAGGAATAGGTACAAAAAGAGATTTATGCTCATGAAATGTTGAAAAGTAAGAATATTTCCCATAAGAATTTAACTAACCAAATTCATAAAGGCATACAACAGTTTGGATTGGAAGGGACCTTTAAAGATCATCTAGTCCAACCCCCCTGCAACGAGCAGAGGCATATTCCACTAGATCAGATTGCTCAGAGCCCTGTCCAACCTGACCTTTAATGTTTCCAGGGATGGGGCATCTCCCACCTCTCTGGGCAACCTGTTCCAGTGTTTCACCAGCCTCAGTGTAGAAAATTTCTTCCTTCTATTTATCTTAAATCTACCCTCTTTTTAGTTTAAAACCATTACCCCTCAATCCTATCGCAATTGGGCCTGCTAAAAAGTTTTGTCCCCATCTTTCATATAAGTCCCCTTTAAGTACTGAAAGGCCTCAATAAGGTTTCCCCACACCCTTCTCTTCTTGGGGCTGTACAATCCCAACTCTCTCAGCCTGTCCTCATAGGAGACTTGTTCCATCCTTCTTGATCATCTTTCTGGCCCTCCTCTGGATTTGCTCCAACAGGTCTATGTCTTTTCTGTGCTGAGGACTCCGCACCGGAGCGGAGCAGAGGGGCAGAATCACCTCCCTCAACCTGCTGGCCATGTTTTTTGTGCTGCAGGCCAGGATACAGCTGGCCTTCTGGGCTGCAAGCACACATTGTCGGCTCATGTCCAGCTGCTCATGCCACAGCACCCCCAGGTTGTCCTCTGCAGGGCTGCTTCTCAATCCTTTCATCCCCCAGCCTGTATTGATACAGGGGTTTGCCCCAACCCAGG
>VXBO01000943.1:64580-132605 GCA_013400135.1 Rhinoptilus africanus
AAAGTAAATTTTGTTTTGGCCCCCATTTTTTTTTTTTTTGACAACTTGATAGGCTTTTGCGTGATTGGGGTTTTTTTTTAAAAAAAAAAAAACAAACAGAAAACCATTATTTATGCAACTTTACTTACTTAAGGTCTTCCCTTTTTTATGTTTTGATGCAGCTTCCCTCAAAGTTTGCCTTGTATAATTTTGCTTACCAATTGCATAATTGAAATTTCTAGTCTTCAAAGCTTCATAAGTTTACTGAAAATAATATGTAGGTCATGGCAAAAACTCTTTCAGTGAACACAGAATTATCAGAGAAGTCTGCAAGTGTTAACCAGAAGTGAAAGGTGAAAAAAAGCTTTCAGATCTTTTTTTCAAGAAAATGTGTGTATAAATAAAGTATTCACAGCTGTAAAGAAAAGTAACATACTTACAGACTATAACTAAAAGAGGCTGTAACCTCTCTTTTGCAGCCTTGATACATTCCTTGCCTTTCTCTACTTTTATAGTTACGTCTCTGTTCATGCAGTAGATAGAAAGAGATCTTATAACTCTGTGTTCATCACTAAACACCATGTTCACTATTTCAGTCCATTGCTGCTGAAGTCTGAAGGAGTCCCGTGTCTTTTCATTTCCTGAAGACAAATAACTTTCATTATTTCAGGAAGAACACCCACACCCTGTGCAATGTTTAGAATAATTAAATTCCACTCTGGCTTTTCCAGGCTAGCCTGAAAGTTTGATTAGGTCACGTTGTCTAGCTGATTGATAAATGCTTGGTTAGTGTCCTGAATTAACAGGGCTCTGTTTGGGAGCAGACGAATGTCTGCAGAGTAGCTTAAAGAGCAGCGCAGGGATGTCTAGCGCCAGGACTGATAGCTGGGCAGTGGCTTCATGGAGCATCCATCGTAAGCCAAAAGGCTTTATTTTCTATTTCGTTTTTACGCTGTTTTTACCACAGCGAGACTACTTGTCTGCTTTTCCCTACTTACCAGTGACGTATGGAAAGACAGCTCGGGGCCCTGCGGGCACCAGCAGGCCATAAAGCTGCCCAGCCTCAGGGGCCTCCCCCTGCTTCTCCCTTCAGGGCCACCCCCTCCCAGGGCCACCACCTCACAGAGTCACCCCGGATCCCCATTAGCAGCCCCCGTCTCTGCCCCCCAAGTGGGGAAGCCATGGGCCAGCGGGTGAGAGCCCAGCCTGCGCCGAGGGGGCGGCCTCCTCTCCCACCTCCTTCCCGCTCAGGGAGCAGCCCTGAGGCCCTGACTAGAGTAAAACCCTATTTCTGCCGGTATCGCTGCAGATTGTACCAATTTTGCAGCAGAGCAGAAAACAGGCTTTGAAATGAAGAAGAAAGAATGAAAAAAAAAAAAAAAGGAGGGGCGGGGAAAAGTGGGGGCATTAATTTCCTTCATTTGCTGTCTGTCGCCCTGCCCTCAAACCCCAGAAACGGCGGTAAGAGGCGGCCGCCTCACTCACGGTTACTGCGGAGAAGGAGAGGCCGCAGCCGTCCTTTGAAACCCTGAGGTAACGACACTTCCAAACCCGAGGGTGCGCAGCCCTGTGCTTCGCACTCTAAAAAGCGTTTTTCCCATTTGTCCAACCAGCAGCACGATGACGGCGCTGCCAATAGAGGGGATTCACGCAGGGAATTACTCCCACTTAATAGTGCGGTTCCCCACAGAAAAGTAGGGGCACAGTCCCCTGGGTTATCACGGTCTTTATTTCATAAGCAAACCTTCACTGCCATAAAAGCCCTCCTGGGAAATATCTGTTTCAAAGTGGTATTTCCTAGGAGAAAAAATTAGGTTGTTCTGATAACAATCTTACGGCACTGCTCTCAAAAGACAAAGAGCGACATTAAATCTTGTGGGCGAGAGTTATTTAATTTATGCCCTTTAGCAACCAGCATGTGAATAAAGGGCATAGGGAAAGAATTAAGAGCTGAGAAGTCAGGACAGACTCTTGGAATAAATAAATCATGCAAAAAACCCAAACCCAGGTAAAAAAAAAACCCAAAACAAACCCAAACATACTCACTGATACTTTCTGGTAAAGATCTTCTTAAGCAACAGGTTACTCTAGCACATAGTATGATATAGTGTGATACCAGCTTGTATGCACTGAGAATCGAGTTAATTATGTTAGTTCAATCCAGATGTTGACTTCTTTTTTTCCCCTCCTTTTCTGGAAAAAATGCTGTTAGTATTTCCGTCACATTATTAATTTAATGCAAAGTGACAAAACGTCATATTTCTGAAGGGTTTTTTCCATAAAGAAAACTGACCAGGTACACAAACAATAGATACTCTAGAAGGTAACATGCTCTTTCCATTCTTATTACAGTGCTGTATAGATGCCGTTATTCAAGGTAGATAACAACGGTGGTGTCTTTGGTTCCATTATACATTAAAAGTTGTTATCTTGTAGTAACTGAATATGTAGTTTTTCTAAAAACTGTCCCAGGCAGGAATATAATTGCTATAGAAATTTTAGTTCTGAAGCTGAGCGGGATTTCATAAAGGGCTTGTGAACTCTTTCAAGTTTTTAGATCGTGAACCTACGGACGCCTGTAATAAAGTAACCTAATTATTAGTATATGATATGAAAAAATTCACTTCTTGGGTGGCATAAAAAGATAAGGTTACTTAAAGCTAAAACAAGTTTTCTGATCAGAATAAAACTGGTTTAAAGTTTACTCTATCATTTCTGTAACTACAAAGTTTCTGTACAAATGAGTGGCAATGCAGGGATATATTTTTGATGTACTCTGTTGAGAATTTCTCTTATTTCAGAACAAAAAATTGCTCACGTGATATTTACGTGAAATAAAAAGGAAAGCTACAAGGAAAGGAAAGGAAAAAGGAGGCACAAGAAAAGGTAATGTTTCTATAGCAACAAAACTTTCTCATTTCCTGTTCCTATTCACGCTAATTGTTTTTCTCTGAGCCAGTTCTGGCATTTTTGCAACCAAAAAAAGGACAACAAAAATTTCCTCCTGCACTTGTGCAGTTAACTCTTCAAATGCACCTATCAGGCTGGAACTTGCTTCAAAGGCATGTTATTAATGATCACAGAATACCTGTCAGGGCAGAAATGGTATTATAACAATTTTGCACTTTTATCACAATCTTTGTATTGCTGGAAAACTGAATACAGATTAAATTCAAAACAATATGTGTGGAAAAAAAGTCCTATGGAAAATATATTTTGCAGTCAGAAGTATCAGAAATATGGAAAAAATCATTTTTATACTTTTCTCCTTATTCCTATAGCTAATAAGCTTTCAGATCTGCTTCAGTTTTAATTTCTATTCATTAAATTTCCTCTTTTCTGACTTAGATAAAAATCTGCTTATGCCTATTCAAAATGAATGGATGTTATATTTTAGCTTGTTCCTGGGAAGTACTGTTTTTAAATATGCACACAGCTACACCTTTTATATTACTTGTTGTTCTTCTATGGTATAATGTCTACAATAAATAAGTAAAGTTTCTGGAGTACCTGGTATAGAAGTCTTCACTGGTACCTGATCTTTTTGCAAGATGAATATCAATTGATTTTTATACCCTATTACTTCGTAACATGTTTTCTGTGGTAAGCAGTGCAAAGCTATCCAGCTGTCAACATCAGTTCTGGCAGTATGATGAAGGTTATAATTGAAGAACACTTTTAAAATAGTGTTAAGAGGTATAAGTGAAATTACAAGGAAGAACTGATTCAGTTTTTATGCCTAGCATTAAAGGAAGGAAATTAGTTTTGGGTTTTTTTGATTTGGGCTTTCTTTTTCAAATTAATGACTGGGAAAACCAAATCTAAAACGTAGGATTTGTTGTCAAAGTCTGATAAAATCCTTTTATCAGGGTTAGTTGAAACTAGCTCAAACATCAAGCACAACCTTCCTACATAATTACCTTAAATAATGCTGAAATAGCTAAATTCACATATTGTAGCAGAGTGAAAATGGGGAGATGATTAAAGTTCAACTCATGCTCCTTGAACTACTTGGCCCTAAACTGGAATTTACACTTACACAGCAGGAAACACATATCAACAATGAAAAGCTTGTAGTAACAGAGAATGAGATTTTCATGCAGAGAAGAGTAATATGGATAATATTTTTTTAATAGGCAAATGCTCTATTTATTTTTGTGCCTAAAAAAACCAAATAGTGGCTTTTCTTTAGGAAAAGGGGAATTTCCAAGACTCAGATTAAGAGCCATGCAGCACTGACAAGAGATATATGAAGAGCTCTGGAAAGTATACCAAAGCTTTTTGGCTGCCTCAAAATGCAACAAAGTCCCCAAATATGAAGAGATTTATGAAGTATCTCTATTAATATTAAAAATTCTTGCTTCTTTTAGAGACGACTTACAGCATGTTAAATTGTACAAAATGTCAGGTGGTGCAGACCTGTGTGCCTTTGAAGTCTTTCCAAATACATGTAAGTAGCAAAACCTTGTTTGCATGTTATGCATACATTGCATATTTTAGAAACACCCGCCTTTAAAATATTTAACAAAATTCATTAAGACAAGGTTTATCTTGAAACTGTTTTATATGTCCCCTGAAGTAATTTTGCCATAAAGTTGTTACGACTCCTAACACAAAAGGACAAACCTTTTATTGGTAAATGTATCCATGACCACATAAAGTAATTTCCCTCTTCTTCCTTCTTCCCCCGTTTCAAGCCATTCATAATCAAACTCCTTCGGTTCAAAGCTGAATTAATGTAAAATGTTACAATTTTTCAAAAATAAAATGGCTTGTAATAAAGAATAAGTCAAGTCAGGGGACTTGACACCACTTCTATCATAACGAGCGCTCAATATTATACTCCAACTGTTTTTCAGGGAGGAAATAGTAGATCTATTTTCAAGCTTGAGAAATGCTCTTTCCAGTGAATATATATAATTTGAGGGGACAGAGTTGCTCTGCAAAGCAAAATTACTTCTATAGGTTCTCCCACCACCTGGAGAACTGAGGAGATGTGTTTTCATGTCATTTTCCTCTTTATTTGGGCTTCCAGCAGTCATGCCTCTTCTGAGCTTTCACAGTCACTGGTGTATACTTTTTTTATAAGACATTGGCACTTACTAACTAGCACTTCAAGGAAAAAAGTGAGTATGAATAAATTAACTAAGCACTACATAAGTTCTTGTCTGGGTGAAAGGAGAACTTGCCTGTAACTGAGCTTAAATCTTTGTCTTATTCACAGGCCAAGATGTATTTTAGTAAAGTATAAAGGTTCTATTACCAGTGATAAACATTCATTGTGCAATTTACACTACATATTAAAACAAATATTTACTAGCAAAACCATTTATGTATTGTTGAAAGATACTTACCACAATCTNAAAGATACTTACCACAATCTGTTACGTATACAATGTTAGTGATTTTGAGAAATACTAATCTGCAAAGTAGTTTCATAAACAAAGCATCATGTACCTCAATCTTATTCTCAAGATTGTGCACAAGAAGGGATACAGAGCACCTCTGGTCTGTTCCAACACTTTCAGTTCAATCTAATTTAAACAGCGTTCCTTTTTGCTGATTTTTCTACAAAGGAACCATTTTACTAAAGGAACGTTTAGGTAGGTGATGATGAGGAAAAGAAAAATCCTCTTGCCCCCCAAGATGCTTAGTGAAGACTGAAGCATTTAGCTGGGTCTATCTTCTAGGCATATCCGAGAAGTCTAGAGGAGGCAGGTTTGACCTTAGCACTCTTTAACCGCACACACTGCGGCACAAACAGTTCTGTAGGGGAAGAGGACCTTGTATTATGGAGAAAGAAGCATACTTTCTCCAGGAGATATCGTCAGCTGTAAAACTTCTGTGTTAACGTCATTCAGGTCTAGTAATTTGTAACTAATTATTTATCAGTTTCTCCTGTTTCTACTGATACTGCTGAGAAATAATGATTCTGTATGTTTTTTGAGACACATGCTATATCCAGATGACTGTTTAATAGCCCTTGATTAGCATGTTTTCCCATGAATTTTGACTAGGCACTGTTTGAATCCATTTATACTTTTGGTGATCGCAGCGTCCTTTGCCAATGACAATTTAATTACCTGCCTTTTGACTGTATAGGAATGTCTCACCAGTAATTCACTTGCTACATCCCCCTGGACAGTCTGCATGACACCTGCAAAAATTAAGTACTTAGCTGATCCTTTAATTTTCTGTTCATAAGTACCCTTATTAGTTTCCACTTACAACTGGAATCATTATTAGGTAGACTTCTTTGTTTCTACAAAAGTGTTAAATTTGAATACTTTACAACTACGCTTAAAGTGGCTTTTCATTAGTATATCTGCATCCAGGACTTAAACGAGAAATGCTTTCCTGTTTTTGGATTCTCTCATTAGTGGCTCATCACATTCAAGTTTATGATGCATTAGCCTGTGCGTTATATTCTTTCCTGGTCTCCTAGTCTACTACACTTAGCTGAAGTCACCTTTTATATGGTAATACCATAGCAGTATTTTCCTCTGATTTTCCATAGTTTTCAGTACCACTTACAAAAATAATTGGAAAGCCCGGGCTCTATTCCCCACCTACCCAGGGCATAACACTCCAATCTGAAGTGATTTTGTAGTACTTTAATAATATAGTCCTCTGGGTTTTCTTTGTTTGGTTTTGCTTGGTTTTTTTGTTTTTTTTTTTTTTGTTTGTTTGGGTTTTTTAAATATATAATACAGTTCTTCCAAAGTGATCCGTAATGCCATTTTTTATATCTGGTGACTAAAAACCATTGATGCCATTTTTTATATCTGGTGACTAATTTTCCTCCACCAGCCTCCTTAGGTACATCAACATTTGCATTCAGGAAAAGGGCTTCCATTTGTTCACCTTGCTTTCTATATCTACCTCTTATATTCATGCATTTAAGAGTATATTTGGTCTTTCTTCATTATTTATTTTCTAGTTCTGTTTAGTAAGATTTTTAGACCTCAAATTATTTGGGTTTATGATTTTAGAGAGACTGGGAAGACTGGGTATGCATTATACAATTTATAACCAATTACAGAATAAAATAGTTAATTTTGTCCAAGTAGAGAGTGACTCTGAAAAAGCTCAGCACTTCTCTTCGGAGTCACTAATAGATGCTAACATCAGTCTTCAACTTCAATTACTCAGTCTGTGGTGAATTTCTGTATTACTAGGGGAAACATACTGGAAACTTTCTCCACAAAACTCCAAATACATGGGAGTGAGTAGTCCGGAACAGACAGTACTTTAGCAAATGCTGAACGGTTCATTAGTTTGTATCCTAGTTTGTTTATGGTTTCAGGATGAAGTTTGCTTGTGCCTTGTCTAACTAGTCTATATTAGTGTTAGTTGCCTACGTCTTACTACAGAGAAAGTATAAAAACTATGCTGCTGAACTACCACCACAGGTTTTAGGTCTAAAACCATCCTCAAATAATGTTAATCTTCAGTGTGTTCTTAAAGATCTGATTTTGTGTCGTCTCTCACTGCTTTCAGTACTATTTAACTTTTGTGAAGGTTTGCTATCTATGCAGCTAGCTCACAGATATATCCTGCAGGATCTTTAGACTTAGATTTTGTCAGCTACCGTGGTTATGGGAACTTGGTTACATTCCAGCTCCCATAAGTGCTAATTACAATCAAAAGAATATTTTTTTTCATAGATGGAGAAGTTGCATTTGTGAATGGCAAAACAAACTAAATTGCAAGTTGTCCAGGTCAGTCAAAAAAAGAAGTGTAGTTCAGGACTAGAGCTTCAGACACCTGCTGACGTTTGGCAGCAAACCCCAAACACCTACACGGATAATAAATTTCAGCTTTTCGATGGTGATCAGTTGTCAGCTCAAAGAATAGAAGTTTTATAGTGTGGCATATATATGGGAGACACCTGTGACCTTAGGATGGTTTTGTATGTAAAAAGGTCATCAAACCACTGCCATCCACCAGACAGGTGGACTTTCCAGACTACAGAATGTTCCCTTCAACAAACAGATGAGATCTAAATTGTAATTGCTGCAAGAGAGAAATAGATGGTAATTACACAGATACAATTCAGCTCTTTTGGCTAGTAACTCTCTACCAGGAAGCATTTTCCGCACCTCAGCACACCTGCATTTTTCTGTACAAGATTGTGCCTCCATACACTCAGTTACTCTTTTAGCATTCAGTTGATCACTGAATTCGTATTTTCCTGGGAGCTTCAAGTTCCCAGTTTACCATAAATCTCAATTTGATACCACCCAAGCTCCAGAGATAACATTTGCAAAAGCTATGAGGGTATGGTCCACTATTGCTACAAAATAACTTCAGCTAAATATATTTATGTGCTAATCAATATGACCAACACACAGGAAGTGTCAATACACCTTTGCAAAAACTGCAGTAATAAAAATTAAGGAAATTAGGAAAAAAGTTAAGGAAAATTCATTTCCAAATACCCTTCCTACTTTCCTTTGTTTCTCAATAACATGTTAAATTTTCAAAAAAAGATTTGGGTTTACATCTTATTAAAGAGATTACCAAGTGTTTCCCAATTGAAGCAGTTCATTAATTTGATTCAGAGCAATTTCTATGTAGTGCTACTTTGCGTAAGTACCAACACTGGCTACTAGCATTTAGTGTTAACTGGCCTGATTTGAGGAACCTCAAAAACATTCAGACCGACACTTCATTGGTAGAAGTTGGTGAAAAGATCAGAGATTATAACTGAGGACAGAGAAAT
This sequence comes from Rhinoptilus africanus, assembly GCA_013400135.1. Lineage (NCBI taxonomy): Eukaryota > Metazoa > Chordata > Aves > Charadriiformes > Glareolidae > Rhinoptilus > Rhinoptilus africanus. The sequence goes on from VXBO01000943.1 coordinate 73,285, forward strand.
TTGGTGACTCTTAGGGTTAAACAAGTAGGCAGGGCAAAAATAACTGCATGTCTTCCTCTGTACACTGAGCAGACGCTGTTCTTTGAGCCTACAGGGGTCAAGAGAAATGGGGTTGCTTCCATTTGTGCCGAGTTCAGTTCTGTGACATAACTTCTGCCAACAAATAGAATCCAAAAAACACCCTTGGAAGAGAAGGTTTGCATAGGACTTGTCCTCAAAACGCTCCGCCTGATACTTTGCATTCTTTTTGCCCATACATTCTTTGAGCGGGAAGCAGAGCTTTCACTACACCAACAGCAGGAGTCAGTGGTGAAGGGTTGGGAAAGTAACACAAATATACAGATTTAAGAGACTAAGACTGCTCCCTTTGGGGTGTAAAGAGGCTGTCCTCCAAATGCCTAATGTAGATAATTATGTGGCATAATGACCCCTCAATATAGACATAAACATACGGTAAGCCTATGGTGCACACTTCTCTTTGGCTAGCGATTTATCTGTGATTAGAAAATAATAACAAACAAGTTGCTACCCAGAAAACCCCCAAAACCTTAAAGGTAATATACTATTGGTCAGTCGTATCCTCAGTGAAATAAGTTATCAATGAAACACTATCAAATTAGCTATATAGCCAGCTGAATGAGAGGACAAAAATTCGTTATGAAGTGAATTGGACATTATTTGATCAGCCCGATTACTGTCTGTGGTATTTCTAATGTACCAGTGACTTCCACATCGATAAGTTTACAAAGTTTGGAGCACAGCCAGCTAGATATTGAGTACATTTAGGATCACGTACCTCTGGAGATTTTACTTATTATTAGCATTTAAGTATTGTAGTGTGTAAACAGGTGTTTCCTATCATTTCTCTAAAAACATTAATATCTAACAAACTGAGGGAAATGGAAACATTCGGCATTGGAGACAAAGCACACACTCTGTAGTTTCACTTTTTCACTTTTGAATATACTATTTTTAGCTTGCATTTAATAAAGTGTTTAGTACTCTTGTATTTAGCACATTTTTCAGTCTATGAGGTCCTGAAGAGGAACGTTCTAGCGATCCCAGGTATTTCTTTTTTTAGAATCTGAGTCTGGAGAAATTTCAAAATTTCAGATCTCCAAAAAATTGAAAATAGTGTTTCTTAGAGAAAGATCATTCTAATGTTAGTTCTAATTCTTTATAAACATACCGAAGAATGACTTTCAACTAAATATTTTTTTCTTTGCTTCAATTTTTGGCAGTCTTAGGCCTTTCCCTGTGGGTTTAACACTTGCCTTTAAAACAGATATATATATGCACATTCAACTTCGCTGAGTGCACACCTTATTTCAGTTTAACTACTTCCTCCTCCATCCCATAGTTAAGGTAATTTTGTGATTTTATTGTGCCAAATGCCACAGAGGTTGCCACCCCCAAACAAAAAACAGCAGACTCGTTCTCAGCACCCACCCTTACTAATAAATTCAATAATTCATACTGTTAAAAAGGTGTTAAAAAACCAATCGACAGCCTAAATTGTGCTACATGTCGTCCTCTTTACCCTGTAGCCGCTGGAAATAAACTGCGGGACCGATTCCCACGAATTTGTAAGTCTGAAAGGTCTCCTTTCCCCAGCCCGGCAGATCGGGGGCTTTGTGGCCGCGGGGCCACCAGGTGGCGCCCTCGCACCCGCACGGCACCTTTGGCTCTGCCTAAATCGGGGGCGGGGGGGAGCATCATAGCAGAAATGTGGGGAAATAAGGTATTTTTCCTGCATTCTTCTTGCCCTCCGCAGAGCATACTCACGGAGTTTTGCTGAGCGTGCCCTGCGCTAGTTGGGCCCTAGAACAGCTAGTAGCCAGCAAGGCTGAGGTAGCCCCATCCTGTCTGTCACATCACTAATGACCAACAGCCAGAACTAGATTTAATAGAAAATATTCTGAAGTATTTCTCAAAGTTTTCACGTTCCCATGAATCTTATTTTTTTATTTAATAAATCTACTCTGTTGAACACGTTTGTCAGCAGCAGTATTCATTAGAACGACAAACTGGCTACAGAAAGCACTGTGGTTTTGATTTAAAGCAACTTACCATTAACAACCTGATGTTTTATCTTGTTTCCAAATTATTGTTAAAACATAAAACCCAACTCATTTGCAAATGTTATACGATAAAGAGTGTGAAGTTTCACTGGCTTTAAAGCTTTTATAGGTCCATTTCTGACTGACATTTTTCCCCACTACCAACCTCAGAGTCCTGTCCTGAGTTTTGCGTGAGTATCAAATACAAGTAGATTTATGAAAACTGAGGAGAGCAGAATGAGGATGCTTTCCGAGAGACAGGCAAAAAGGAGAACTTGGCTGGCTACAACAGCCATGGGAAGAAGTGCCCATCCTGAGAGTATTACTAGCGAAAGGCTGAAGGAATCACGGCTACTCACAGCCAGCAAGAACAGGAGGAAGCGAAAAACCATAGCAGTAGTGGAAACTGTAAGCTGAGAAAGGATGTGACTGGAGTGGGAGGAAATTCAGGACAAAAATATGGGAAGGAAGTGCTGAAGAGTGAGGGGAGCTTTAAGGGCTCACAAGTGGGCTGGTGAGAAGGAAGCCCGAGATGGGAAAATTTGTGTGGGAAGGTACAGGAATGAGGAAGAGAAAGTAGGCAGCTGGAAAGGAGGAGCTCCTTTCTGGGTGTAACAGGGGAGAGGTAGGCTAGGAAATGCTGGCTTATTTAAGCCCTATAATAAATGAAAAGGACCAGGATTTGAGACACAAGCAGTATAAAGGGATGGATTTGCAGCTTCACCACCTCAATATCTCCTTTCTTGTATTAGAATTTAAGTAATTATCTTAGCCTTATGTAGAGCTTTTATATGAAGAGGTTCAGATTGTGCAATGGGATAGCTGGACATAGGTTCCTGAAGTCACAACCCTGAGACACTGAACCTGTAGAACTTTATTAGAAACGTGGATTAAGATACACAACCTCCACCGTAAACCTCAGCACCACATTCACCAGCAGCATGATCTTGCTATAATGGCTTCTAAAAAACACAAGGCAGAAAGCATCTGATATATTTACTTAGTTCCAGATGATAATGAAGAATTATCACTTGGTATTTTGCAGTTTCTTTGAGAAGTGGAAAGAAGGCGTTCTAACCACACCTAGCAGAGCCCTCACTGTCAGGGAGACGGATAGAAGGGACAGTAAATATTGCAAGTTTGTTGAAGAGTGCAGCTTCAAAAAAAGCAAAATCATTTTTAAACTCGGATTGGGGAACTACTTCAGTTCAAAAATACATGTATGCAAACCCCAAAATATTTATATTTTGACAACTTCAATATTTTTTTTTTTCTTTCAGAGTGGTCCTTCCAATTTTTTGTTGCACCATATTTTGTAAAAAATAAAACTTTTTCTGAAATGGTTATTAAACATTTCGAGTTGAAGAAATCAGTTTGAGTCAGAAAGCTTCCCTCCACCCTTCAAAAAGGCACAAGATTTCTTTTGACTACTGAGCTAGAAGTGCCAGTGTTTGCAAACATATAGACAGAACAGATGCTAGCAAAGCCACGAGGCTTTAGGAACAGTTTAATGCACCTCCCGCTCTGTCACCCCACTCTCCCCCCAGCTTTTGCAGCCCTTCTATCCACACACACACACAAAAAAAATCTTTTACAAGTTCTGAAACAATCTATAATCCTCATGTCTTCTCCAAAACTGACTTGTATATTTAGTTGTAGAGATGACTACCGTGAATAAGTTACCTGCTGGGGCACAGCAGGAACAGGGCAGCTCCGTGTGGGAAAGGAGCCCAGACAGGGTCCCTCAGCAGCCCCTTGACTCAGCAAGGGATGGAGCAAGGTCCTTCCATGAGGTCCAGGCAGGCAAGAAGGAAAAGAGACAGAGCCATAGACAAGCAGTAGTATCCAAGAGACATACACAGGAGAGAAGCTACCTGCAGTACAGGTCCAGGGACCATCCAGGAGGCAAAGACCAGACACCAACACTCCTTCATCACTGGCTGAGCTTAAATGGGGCTCCTGGGCCCATGGGCAGAGGAGGAGTGAGTGGGCATCCCAGGTGAGGCTGGTCAGGGCCAGTGAGTCCTATTACCATCCTCAGGACTCTGACATTATTATGTGACAAATGAGCTGGGATTAATCATCTGCTTTTTTCCCAGCTCGCAGGACCTGTAATATAGTATACGCTAACTTAAATAACAGTAAAATAAGATAATGCTTCTTGCTTATAATTTGTGACATGCTAAGAGTATGCATAAATCATATGTCTAAAGTCACATATAGAGATTTTTGGTTTAATTGGATTTGGGACTGAACTCTCAGCTAGGCTATCAAGTGCAAGATACTAAAAGATATTGGTGTGCCGTGAGAGCAAATGGATTATTTGAAAATTCCACAAGGGTGTATTAGAGGAGTGCAATGTCTAGCCATTTTAAAAGCAAGCTTGGCTGCTATATGCACGCATAGGACTGGATTAGGAAAGCTTTGTTTAAACATCTCCAAACAAAGATGTACCACAAAAGAAAAACAAAAATGCTTAAGTGCATAATATCCTGTAGGAGCTAGCTTTATAGATGGTTTTGAAACACTCACCCGGCAGCCTCTCTGGATCTGTCAAGGGCTAAATTTTATTAAAAATTGGCCATAAGTGCAGAAGTTAGTTTTGAAAAATAGACTAATTTTCTTTAGACATTTATGTCCCTCCGTATCTTTGCTTAAATGCAGGATGATTTTCAAAGTATTGCCAATAAGCAACTATTTCACTATTCCAAACATAAAGAACCTTCCTGGAAACTTGTCAAAGAACCCTCCCAAAACTGGTGCTTTTTTTCTTTTACTTCATAGTACTGCAGTTTTAAGTTTCAGATTAAACTCATAAACAATAATCATATATTACTTCTCTATAGTTGTCAGTGCTTATGGCTCAAAAAAGCAGGGAAGATACTTCTTAGTCTTTCTTTTTTATTTCACTGGAAGGTGTTTTGGTTTTTTTTGATCCTGTCTTTTCTGTCTGCTTTTTTTCCAGTCCAAAACTCTTGACTGGGTTAAATACATGATCCAAATAACAGCTTATTTATCATGCTGTTTGGTGATGGATGCTTGGTGATTGCCTCCTATTCTTTTCCGACTGTAAAACTGAATTAGATTCCACACCGTGCAAATGTACACAATACACATTGTAATGGCAGCTGGTGGAGTGCCGCTGTAGCCAATTCTGAGTCTTTTTCCAGTCACAACTTCTGTTTCTTGTCTTCTATGCGTAGCTCTCCGCCGACCCCCCCTCCCAACCAGCACCCTAAAGAAAATGTTAAAAGTACCAGGCAATGGCACCAGCTGGTCCTATTTTCTGCCCACAGATATTCATGGTCTCTGATTGGAGTCGTGGTCCCCTAAAAGCCACATTTACACAGGAGAAGAAAAAAAAACACACAACCCTATATTTTTGTCACAAAAAGTTTAACAGTTTAGAAAACAGGCTCACGTAGTTCTTGTTCCAAAGATGGTCTTTCTTAAAATAATAAAATGTCAAGCGTCTTCAAAACATGAATGCATACATGTACAACCACAGTGTAAGTACACAGCAGCATGACTTCGGTATCTTTTCCACTTAAGTGGGTTTTCCTGAAAGGAATGAGCTGCTACCTTTTTGTAACTAAGAGAGGTTTAAACTTAGAAATATTCTTATTATTGTTTAACACCACCGGTGTTCTTAATACTTATGGAAATTTGTCATAGAGGAAGGAATCACAAGACTAGCAGTCCCATGAAATTTGTGCGTGAAATGTAAAGGAATAATAAAAAAGTAATTTCAACCTATCCTCCTTTTTTGCTTTGCTTATTTAGATTTATCTCTGCTTTAGTAATCAAACACTCTTCATTTGTGTTGTTTTTTTTTTTTTTTTTTTTTTTTTTAATTCAAGAAGTCTCCAAACAAAAGCACACAGGCTCTTGGTTTTAACCTCTGCTTTTGGGTTTTTTTTCATTCATAGTAAGAGGTAGCAATCTGAGCTGATATATACAGGTTTTGGTTTTCAATTTCCCAGTATAATACAACTTCGTGTAAGACTACTGTTGGTCAATACATGACAATACATATCTTGATGTAGCTATTAAGTGATGGGCCAAAGGCATTTTGCAGACTGCTGCAAGGTGACTAACCATGATTGATTAACTTACTGTTCAATGGTGTTACTGTTAAATAGATCCTCTTTTCAGCTGCCAGCTTCCTGCAGTTATAGAGACAGCAGCTGAACTACTCTTCCCCTTTCTCCGTGGTTAAAGTGAATTATCTCTTTATTTAAGCTGCAAAAAATGGTGTGTATGTCTGAAATTCTGTGATAAGTGTCGTGTGTCTGCTTCACTGCAGGTATAAGGGTAGATTTTACTTTCTCCACACATTTATCATCTTTAGTGTAAAGAAGTGCTTCAAGAACACTTTTAATGCCTAGGGGTTTTAAACCTAAGTTCATTTCTGTTTCCCTGTCTAGCAGCTTATTATCTGTCTATGCACTTTTACGGTATTTTTGTTGTACAATCCACTTTCTCATATATTGTATAATACAGAACTTTTACCTGAATAATCCCCATTCTGACTAACCTCTCTTGGTGGTCTTATTAATTTTCATAGATTTATATTTACACTTTGGAGTTGGAATGAGCACAACTTTTTTTTTTTTTAAATTGACATTGATTTTAATATTAAACTTATTTTGTAATGCTTTTGGACCTTAAAAAAGTTTCAGCTTGAATCCCCCAAACCAGGCAACGTCATTCTTTTTCCTGAGGTTGTTTTACATTCCTTAATACAAGAATAAGGAAAAGAAAGGAAGCAGTATGAATTTGAGTCTCTAACTCTCATGCTCTTGGTTGTCTGAGGCCACATCTTGCCGTACAGGCCTGGATCTTCCGTGCAGTATCATGCTCCTCAATGGTTTTTTCCTGTTGTGATCTCTTTTCACCCTTGAGATACAAGAGCTTCTGACACAATCACCTTCACCTCTACCCACTGGGAATTTTCCAGTACTGCTTCCCAGGTTGCTTTGTTTCCACATTATAGAAAATCTTGTGCTAAATTAATTTGTTAAAACGAAGAATACAGACTATATATCTTATTTCCCAAAGTTCCCACATAATTCCGTTTTCTGATATAGTATCCTTTTATTTCAGTAGGTCTGTGTTTGTAACCTTTATAAGCAACAGAGGTATATAGTCTATTGCATTAAACATCATATTTCAACAACGTGTTTCACAAAACAAAAAGCTGAGTAAAAACTAGTCCAAGATGCAGATAGGTTTCCATTCAAACCTAATGATTACACAGATTTTCTTGTATTATCCACCAGATCTATTTACAGTGCCATACTGAACTGTCATTATCATTTAGCACTAACAGCTCCCTATTAGTGTACCGATGCTTTTAATTTCCTGCTTTCTATCACCCACCGATCCTTTCCCTGGTGGTCACTTTTCCTCAGATTCATTGTTTAGTAACTTCAGTCAGTACCAAGTTTCATAATATTATATATCATGGTTTCTGTGCAAGCTCCAGAACGTCCAGACTTCCCAGCTTTTTGTGAAATACATGCTGACTACACTGAGAACAAATCATACACTGAAAAAAAAATTTACTGGTCTCATTTCTCTGAAACACTTCTCTCCCTGATCTCTTTATGATCTTCACAAATATTTGCAAAGGTAAAGCATGAAATCCAATGAAAGGGTTGGAGAGGATATAAAAAGAACAAGTTTGTCAGTTTAAAGCCCCACATCCAGCAATGTGCTGTGAGCTGTCTGCACCATGTTTAAAATGGAAAGCAAGGGAGCAAAACATCCAGAACATACAGACAATAAAGAACAAAATGGACTATAAACGGGAGACAGCTGGAGACAGCAATTCTGAAACTATAATCTTCCTTGAGTGTATCTAAAACAGAGCAATCATTTCTCTTCCTTGACATTAGCAAAGCATAACTCTGATCCACTGAAAATTCAGACTTTGTTCTGATCTTCCCTATGTAGGATTTAGTCCTTGGTGACACGGAAACTACCAAGTGCATTAAGAATCAAATAGACAGTTATTCTGCACATTTTGTCAGAGGGTAGTGAGGATAAACAAAAGTATCCCTGACCTATAAAATGTGAAATGAAAGAGGAATGTTATCTGCAGTATAACAGGAATAATTAGTTAGGAGATGTCATAGAAGTAAAGCATCCTTCTGAGACAGAGGAAAAAAATCCTCCCAACTTGGCTTCAGCTTACTTTTTCCTCAGAAAAACTTACTGAGCCCTATTCTGATCATCTTTGCATGAATATAAACTGCACTGAGTTCAGCAGAGTTAGCCCAGCGTATTCGACCGTAAATAGATTTGCATGGTCCTAGGCGAACCTGAAAATCCGGTGAGAAATGAGTTGGAAAGAAGACAGCGAGACGTCCCATTTCAGGGAGAACTGTGCTGGAATCTCCAGCCTGCGGAACACACTCACAGTGGTTCAGCATCACTGAAGAAGACATGGTAACTCAGGCCTAAGCCAAAGGCAGCGGCGGCAGCAGCGGGAGGCATATTGGCTGAATACTGAAGAGCAGATTCCATCCCCGTAGATATGAAAACAGGGAGGGAACATGAAGCAGAAAGCTGTGGGGAATGCAGGTGATACGAGGCACTTTACTCGGGAAAATGAGAGAGTCTGATCTTTCAGTACGTGCAAGAAATAATCTTATCAGGACATACTTTTACCAAAGTGTAAAGCATCAAGCTTTTCATCGCTAGGTAAACAGTATTTTGGTCATTTTATTCTGCCAGAAAACTGTAGTTACTGAGATCCCATGAGTGCGCTTCTATTTTTTCCTATCATATATACTCTAAAGAATGGACATTTGTGTCTCTACCTTATCTTGATATAACTGATCTATAAGCAGGAAAGCAAAAGACACTTATAAATAACAGTTATATGCTAAAGTGCTAAAAAAACCCCCACCCCATAAATTAATACTCCAGCTGTAATCTTATAGTTACATAAATAAAGGATGCCACGCCGTGTTTATAGGAATCTAGGTGAATCTCTACACTTGGGGTTATATAGGGCATTTCTCCGGCTCCATCTGTCGCTGCAGAAGGTCCTGGAGTCCTGATTACCAGGCTGCTTGAGAATTCTTCAAGTGCTATTGCATTAAAAGCCATACTTCACAGTCCTTGCTTGACAGTGTGAGAAGTTACATCAGCGAAAAAAGACTTCATTTGCCTAAACATGGGAGACTAGCACCATCAGAGGTATTTCAAGGTACCTAAAGCATCAGCACAGAACTGGCAGACATGATACAGGTGACTGGTGCCCTTTTGGTCTCAGATTTCACTAGGTCCCTATGTGTGGGCAAATGAATAAATGTCTGGGCAGCACCCAGAGAAGTCTACTTCTGCTCAAGTTTCTCCTGTCTTCCTTTAAACATGGCTCAACCAGACAAGGTAGCCTTGGCAGTTCTTCAGAACATTAACTTAAGAGAATAAACATCCAACATAAAAAAAAAAAAAAAAAAAAATCTCTTGCAATTTCATTGTCATAATGGAAGCGCTTTATGATGACCAAATGTGAATAAAGTATCTCTTTACATAAATCGAGTTATGATTTTGCGCAGTCAGTAGTTCCCTGTAGGCTTTTTAGATGGAATTTAAATATATAGATTTGAAATTTTTTTGTCCAAAATGTTTTCCAACAATGGAGCAAGTATAAGGTACGTTTAGGAATGGGTTTTTTTATTTATTTCTTTTATTTTATTGATAAAGCAGTCATTTTTGGAAAATATTTCAGACTCTAAGTATGCTTTGGAATCTAACCTCTTGGTCATAGCACACTTAGGTACTTCCAGCATTTGAAGAAACTTTATCTATTTATGGTGTTTGTATATATATATGTATATACACATCAAACTAGCACATGAAGCACATGAAACTATACAAACATGTTAGGCTCTAATTTAATCTCACTGGCAGCTAGCGAACAGAATTAGTTGTTAGGGCTTTCCTATACCTAAAATTGATTTATTTTTTTCTCACAATTTACCTAAGAAAACAAAGCAGACAGAGAAAGGCCCAATAGAAATTGTAAGGACATGTAATAATTTTACTGCACTGTCTCCCTCCTCACAGGATGATTTCTTGCTAGTTGATCTATTTACCAAGAAATTATATACCAGATTTTACACCTGGGCAATATTATACCAAAAATGTCTCATCTTCAAATTATAACTCCTGAGCTGCAGGAATGCCAGGTGAAATAGAAGACAAGCAGATTTGGAACCAGACAGACGTAGAATTAAGTGACAAAATCCTTCAGAGAAATAAGAGACTCTCTACCCCCTGATGCATAGACCACTATCATGGAATACTAAAATTTAATCTCTGACATACAATAAAAATGTATATGCAAGCAGAATCAATCACATTATTTTCATAAAATACTTTGAAAGTGAGCATGTGAGAGTGAATTTTATCATCCTGATTCTAAGACAATGAAGCTTTCCTAAACTTGGTCACTGCAAAACCATTCTTGGAGTAAGAATTATTTTGATTTTTATTGCCCTTGACATTAATTTTCATAGCAGTATATTTTTCTATACAAGTACTTCCAAAAACACTTAAGGAGATTGGGAGATAGATGCGTAACTCAGTGCCATAGGTTCTGTTTCATCAAAATATTAATACTAATATCAATTTTTTAAAAAGGAAGAAATCCTATTTAATGTAGTGTTAGGTTTATTTTAAATGCCTGAAAAGCAACAGGAGATTTTCAATCCAGTAGAAATTTTTTAAAAATGGGAAATTATACTCCAGATATGCACACATTATTCTATTTTTTTTAATGAAACTGGTGAGTAGGACTGGGCCTAAACCCAACTATCTCTGCTTGCATGAAAAGAAACAGGGTTGAGATGACGCTTCATCTCCTTTGATACAGATATAGAAGAGATGACGGAAGCTCAGGTCAGCAGTGAAACTGTGTGTGAATACATGAATGCGCCAGTCAAGGGATATCACTGAGAGATGAAAAGGTTTGAAAGATGGGAATTTTAAAAAAATTAAGAAAGAACAGAGGTAAAGAGGAAAAGAAAACCATAAAATAAGTAAATCAAAATATTCTTGATACTGTTGCAGTTATAAACTTTGCTTCTTGGACTAACAGTTCTTTAGTGTTCCTTGTTGGATATTGGGGTACTTAGGGTTATTTCTGAGGCAAGATGTTAGGACTGACACTTCTTTGTAATTAGGGCCCTTTCACATCTCTGTAATGCAATCAGTCAGGGTTATCAAGAAGTTTCTTTTCCCTCTTTTAGTTGCAGATGAGCAGCTAAAACTTTATTACTACTATTATGTTAGGTACTTTTATTTAATTACTATAAGGAATAGCTATTGTGTTTTGAAGAGATTTTGGAATTAAAAAACAGCGACAAGGAAATAAAACCAATTAAGACTAAGGCAACAGAAAAAAAAAACCCAAACATTTTCTTTGCTCTTTAAAAGCAGAAACAATACAAGTTGTCTCTAAATAATTCACATGTGATGCCAGGCCAGCTTCTCAGAAAGCAGCATTTCCATTTTCATTTACAAGTTTCCCCAAATGTTTCATTAAAATTCAAAAGCTGTGCTGGAAAACAAACTAAAGTACTTTCAGGTATAGAGGTTTGGGGTTGTATGTTTTTAGCTTTAAACAGGTTACCTTCTTGCCTTATCTTCCTCAGCAGCTGGCACTTATAAATGAAACAATTTTTACAAACTGCTGAATTCCAAATTTCTGATCACTAAAAGGCAGGTGAGATGTGGCACTGTTACATTCTGTACTCCCATGGCCTTTCCTCTACTGTTCTGCCTCTTCTCCGGCTCAGTCTGTGGCACTTCCTTGCAGAGCCTGATTTTTCTGGTGATGAAGAGATAATGGACCCTCTGAGAAATAAGACACCACGTAATAATGGTCTGCTCTACAGAAGCAGTCCATTTTAATTTCATGGTTGTTGCCTTATTCCACATGTTTTCTCACAAGACATTACAGCAGCATCACAATAATGTACATAAAGCAAAGTTAACTTTGAAAGTCTTGTTCTTTGGAGTACTTTCTTTCTCTAGGCTGTATAAAGCATTAATTTATAATGATTGAATCTCTCATTTTGCTCCCTTTGTCTCATACAAGAGCCTATTTATCCTACATACATGCATGTTCAAAGCTAAATCTGAGGGGGTTAGTTTCAGCATAAGGGAGGGACCTAAGATGAAGCGCACAGTCTTCAGTGGCTGATATTGAATGGCAAAACATTTGGAAGAATAACATTAAAAAGCAAAGGTTATTCACGCAAGAAAGGAAAAAAGGAAAAGAATTTTAGTAGTTCTTAGTAGGGCTTTATATCTGAAAACGCATGAAAGATATTTTACTTCTTTAGTTACTGTAAACAGTTGATAAAGCCTTCTGTTCAGGTGAAGCTAAAGTTTTTATTATCCTTTAAAAATCCTTAATTTTTTAATTATCCTTATGTATTTGTAATTACGATAATGGCATATGCACAAAATGATAGCTGTCTTAAAAGTACATGGATGTTTATTGCTGTTGTAGGCCTATGAAACTATGTCATGAAACTTTTTTTAAAGATATTTTTTGACATTTCTAGTATCTTGGTGGCTCTATTTTGTATTTCCAGAGCTCTAAAACAAAAGGCTGTTTTGTCAGTGAACATGACCTTGCTGTTCATGAAACATTTGCCTCTTTCTGTGTGTTTTTCAGTGGTAGAAGAGCTCACTTTAGTTATCGAACAGTATTATGAGTTATTAAAGTCTCAGGAAAAAAACCAAAACACAGCAAGAAAGCATCACTGCAAATAGAATCATAGAATCACCTAGGTTGCAAGGGCCTTTCAGATCATCTAGTGCAACCATCAAGATAACTCTGACAAAAACCATCTCCAATTTAAATTATATCCCTAAGCACCATGTCTATCCGTCTTTTAAATACCTCCAGGGATGGTGCCTCAACCACTTCCCTGGGCTAAACTATTAAATAGCCAGCTGTAAATAAGTCATCAAAAATATCAGTTACCCAAAGCTCAATCTGAACATGCATGTATTTGACTTAGTACTACATCTCTGTCAGTGGCCAGTAGCAGAGGCTCACCAAATACTAGTATGATGCTCCCCTAAGATACGATCCCCCTTTTCCAGTTATCTAAAGACTGCGTACTTCCTAAATTTGAATTGTAGTCATATATTCAGTAGCCATTCTTGATAGACTCTAATGATTTTTTGTCTAAATACTCTGCTATCGAGGGTTTTTGAACTTCAAAGATGTGAGCACCTGCATGACAGCTGTGTATTTGCTCTTCTAATCTCTTAACATTACCAGAAGTGTTTTTAGCAATAACTGTTATGTGGGAAATATAGCAAACACAAGTAAATGTGTGGCATAATCTCAATGAGAGACATTCTATGAACAGAAGTAAAAGATATGCCAGTAATTTCACAGTATTGTGTAGCTAGTTACTAGCATGACGGCAAGGAATTTCATACCTGGCGTATACAAATAAATGGTGAAAGGACATTATTGCTATTGCAGATTCCTTGTTCCTTGCAACCCACTGGTTCAGCCTGGGTGACTCTTCCTAGTGACTGGCACAGTGGAGAGAGGACAAAAGACCATGAATCCTACTGCTGTCAGCAGCAAAGTGTTGTAACTTGAGTGGTACTGTCTTGTAGCCAGTTTTAAGGTTTAATTACTGTCTTATAGGGTGGAAAGTTCTTGTTTGTGTGACTTTTTCATTTATTTTAATAAAAACTCTACACTTTTTCAAGCATTTATTCCCTCTATTGCCCTGTGTCTCGTCTTCCTCCTATTTTCCTATTTATAGGAAAATTTATATATATTTATAGGAAAATTTATATATATTTTCCTATTATACTCCTATTTTCAACACACTCCAGTGGTGGGCATTTACAGGTCATAAAAGACAGGAGAATGACTTTTTTACATATCTCTTACTGCTTTGTAATCTAATACCTCCCAGAGGTTCAGCTGCTAGAGGAACTATCTACATCCTCCAATTCATTTAAATTTTCCAGGTCCGTTAAATATCAGAATTCTCAAAAGATAAAAAAAGACGAGGCTTTTAAAGCAGGCTTCAGTTACGACCACAAATCCCTCTGCCAGTGAAGGAGAAAAGGGGGATAAACTTGAGCCTAATTCAGAAACCTGCCTCGAATGGTTGGTCCATGTCTGGTTAATCTTTTAATGTGACAATTGCATCAGAAGTGAGTGTCAAATCATGTTTCTGCTTGCTGATACCGGCGGATTGTCTGTCAGTGGGCCGGACATGCCACCTCTCCAGACACATCCTCTAACTCCAGGCCTGTAAGAGGAAGAGCTCGGGAAATTTTTATCTCATTCAACCCAAGGAGAAGATATTCAAAGTGCAAAATACACACTTTCAACTTCATTATAATATGCATTGGAATATATAACCTTCTTCAGAACTAACCTTTTGTAACAGTCTCTTAAATTTTACATTTTCTGGGATTTTTAGGAACTTTACAGTAGTCTGCAACATTAAATCCCTACACCTTCAGCTAAAACGGTGGGGGTTTTGAGTGTCTTGGGCAGTTTTTCAAGTGACATTGAGACTGTTTCCTCCCCTCACCAGGTATACAGCAATAGATTTCCTGTTAATATCCTGTAAAAACAGTGCAGTGGGTAAACATAAGCAACTAAAACTTAGTGAAAAATACCCCTGTGGTTCCACTAAATCTCCACTTCCAAAGTACTTTCTATGTTGACTTAGTATACTAAGATTAAAAAAAACAAAACTACCTAGCAGAAGTGAGGAAAAATTATGAGAGTTACTCACTGATCAAATCAACCTATATAAAAAGTGGTACAAGAGCAGTTAAACATAAGAAAATAAATACAAGTAGCCGTCTATACCCAATACATTGCTGATGTGTTCATTCATATTTTCCATCCATGCTATTCTTATCTACTGCAGGATCTGCCTGAAAGCTTATTCATATTCATCCAAACCTTGTTTAGTCTCATCCTTCCCTCCACATACATACTTTTTCCCCTTTCTGTGTATACTAGACAGAGATTTACAATAAGCCAGATGCAATAATTCCTGGATCCATTTTTCTAAATCCCATCCAGATGTATTAGGATTTCAAATTAATCCTTTACATGCATATTGTCTAACATTTATAAGCAGAAACTAGCATGCTTTTCTTAGATCTTGGTTTGTTAACTCTTTCTGAAACTCTTTAGTTTTACTTGACTCAAATAAGCCTACATAGTTCTATCTGTACATTTTACATATTCAGAACTTGCCTGGACTTAAAGCTCTGGTTTTATTAGAGAACATCTTGAATTTGCACGTCAGTCCTTCAACCCACTAAAATGAGCATAAACAAAGTACTCTGACAAAATACTATGGCATGTGGGAATAGTTAGAATGATATCTTTCTTTTTGTAGACAGTGGCATTAAACATTTACCAGGAGTGTAATCAGCCCTATCACTTCATTTTTTTATGGTAGTCTCTCTGTAAAACCAACAACAAAGTTAGTGAGATTAAGCTAGCTAAAGAGGCCTAGATGACAGCAAATTTATGTGAGTTGATATGTCACTAGAAGGGTAATGCTTCAATATTCTTTGCCTTGTATCCCACTCAAAAATAATTTCCAAGTGAGGGTTTAGGTGTTGCAGTACCAATAGGCATCTGATCTCCTGGCATCTGAAGCCTAGCATGGAGGCCACAACTCTCAGTTCAGTACCTATATGAAAAGCAGAGCAGGGAGATGTAGAGTGGGGTCAGAGTAGCTCTTCTGGTCACTACTGAGGTTGAGGTTGGAGCCTGCATCTCACTATTCAGTGTTCAATAGCTCCACTGCAGTTCTGCAAAGGTAGAAGTAACTGCTGCTGCATTGACATGAGTTAAGTGATTACACTGGTTTAAAATTGTCATCCAATATTTTTTGCTTTAGCTTCCATTTTAACCTTGATGGTTTTACAGAATTAATGGGAAAAAAAAAGAGGGGGGGTTAATTCAGCACAACTGCTCTAAAGCTAAGTTTTTCTAATCACACCCTTCAGCTTTTTTGTGTTGGGCTCTACCAAACAAAAAGTGTTTATACATACGTCAAGTAATATTGTAGGCACTTCTGCTGAAGTTTAGTGCCTATGCTTTTCTGTTCAAAAAAACAGGAGCCATCGTCTTTAAAACATCACAGCCAGAAAGCGTAGTGGTGGTGTTTTGCCTGTTCCTACACTTAAGTCCCCTTTTGTTTTATTCATTTGCTAAAGCATTCCAGTGGGGTCAAAAGCCCCCCATATACAATGCTCTCTTCGCCATAGCAGAACTCAAACCCACACCTCCAAGGAACAGCTATAATTGCTGCAAGGAAGCACTCTCTATTCCTCCTGTTGAGGCTGTCACACTTTGCATAAGAGAAATAATTAACTGGAGCATGAATAGGAAACTCTCTTGAGAGCAGGTCTTACATTCCCCTTCCTCCTCAGTGCAGGTTCTGTGTTTCTTCCAGTGATTAATGTAAAAAACATCCAGGCAGGAGAGTCTGGTATCCAAAACCCCTTATCCTTTCTCCCTTCTTTTTGTCTGGAATGCTTAAACTGGATAGTCATGATCAAGCTGGTTTTGCCAGTCCAAAGTATTAATTGTATGTGCCCAATGGAAAAAAGTTTTGACTGCTCGTCATTTTGCTTAGTCACAAATTAATTTGTGATAATCTTTCTCCCAGGTAGGGAGTATGAGTTTTAACTTTCCCCCCAAAAAATAAATGTTCAATTCTAGTCAATGCATGGCCTTCAGATAGGAACAACTTCTTACACTTCATCCTGAGGTGCTGAGTTGTGCAAGCAATGGAACTCAAGCACCTTTAATGTCTGAAAACAAAGGACCTCCCATGGGAGGGTTCAGAATTAGGCAGCAGCTGAAAAGAATTTTGAGTATTGGTGTTTGGGATTAACCACACAAGTAGCACCTAAGTATACTACAAATGGTCGTTTACATACTAGAGAGAGCCAGGTAGGATTTGGCATGCTCTGATCCTTCTTCAAAACAGCTGATGGGCCTTGTTTTCAGGCTCTTTCCTTTTCATTATTATTTTTACTGTGATATTAAACTGAAAACACGAGCTTTATGTTCTGTTTTGAAAACAGTGAAATCTGTAACCACATTTGTAGTCATTCATTTAGAAGGAAATTCTATAGTCTGAAGGAAGAAGCTCACAAAATTGTCTCCTACTGTCATGTGTTTCACCCTTGAAGGTGGCAGCTTTGTTGGTCCTGAAGAATGCTGACACAAAGTTTTAACGGAATCAAACCCGGTTGTTTAGGGCTGAGGCCATGCCCAGTCTTCCCATAGGGAATATTACTTTCAACCTTGATCGGGCTTGTCTCCTCTTGCATTCCTGCTCCTTGAGACATAAGGCACATCAAACAAAATTTTGAATGGATGAGGACTATAGACAAAATTATTTGTAACCTTTGTTTATTGATTCACAGACATTTGTAAATATCATTAGTAGTAAATTATTGTTATGACTAGCATTTGTCATAGATTTTGTTCTTTCATTTGTGAATGGACTTTGATTTTATGTGAGTTGCTTTTGGATTGGTAACAAAAACTGATGAATACTTACCATGCATAATTATCAAGGTATGCATTATTCCCTACTAGTCACAGTACGTCCCTTGTTCTACCAATGACAAAAGTATCATTAAATAAGAATGTGATGAATAAGCCAGTCTTGTTGGAAATTTTAAAAGTTTGCAATAAAATCCATGCATAAGTGGAAAAGTTCACCAGTACTTCACAGCTGACAGTTATTTGTGAGTCATGAATAACACAGCTCCAAGCTTCAAAGCGATCAAACCTCCATCCAACTCTCTAGGCACTACTGTAGTGCAAACATTATGGTAGCAAGAAGGTATTTGCATCAGCATCAACCCAAGTAATAAAATTTTAGTGACTCTATGGCTTGCGTCATTTCCTTAGCCAGAACCAAAGACAGTCTCCTCCTCATCACACTACTTAGGCATCTCTAAGATGCACTCTTCTGATAAGTAAAAAGCACTAGAAAGTAAGTTAAAGTGGAAGTCTCCCTGGAAGAATTGTTCACCTAATCATAGTATAAAACTTAAAGACAAAGCTTGCACCTGTACAGGGGCTTCCAGATGGACTTACTGACCCACATGCCCAGGATTTGGCTCACTCATACACAGTAGCCTGCCCACTTCTTCACCATATCCTGGTTTTGATTGGCTTTACACCCGTGGAAAAGGTGGGTGTGTAAGCTAGAAAAAAAGTGCAGTGGGCTTTGGACAGATATTCAGACTGAAGTGGGAACAGAAAACTGGTATACACTGAAGAAAAGGGCCAAGTACCTCCTAAGTTCAGGAAAGGAGGAACGAAAAGACTCCATTTTGCAAATGGAGACTAGAAAAGATAACACTTTCAGCACAGAAATGTAGACAGCAATTAAACCATACTCTTGCAAATCGTTACCTTAATGTTCAAATTCTGCAGGAATATAACAACATGGAAGTTCATGGGCAGACATGTGAAATTGCCAAAACAGCATGTAACAGGTATTAGTGACATTGTTTACTTGAAAGGTCTGTGGTTAGATGTTTGCAATAGTATATTATTTTGCTCAGGAATGTTTTCATACACACAAAGGAAATATTCACCTGAGAAAGAGCACGTGCCAAACATCCAGAAGAACAAAACTCAGAAAAGAGATAAACCATCAAAAAAGTCTTGAAAACAGTTAAGCCAAAACACTGTTCTGAACACGAGTAAACTAACTGTACAATCTGTGCACCTAATTCTTGATTAAGCAAGATTTTGGATCTCTTACCCACTTTTGAGTTTAATGAAACCAAAGGGTCAAACTTACTTCCATAAAGTTAATCATGTTCTGTATATCTTCTTAAATAGGATCTTGAGAACAAACCTCAGAAAATATAGAAAAATCTTCCAGTATACAATGGCAATATTTAAAGCCACCTCTTCACTGAAATCCACAGTAAAATTAAAAGAGAGGAGAACAGGGAAGCAAATTCATTAAGTAATGTTTTACATTTGTAACCTTTTACAATCTACAGTTGGAAAATTAGAGATTGTTTAAATCCAGATTGAGTTGTACTTATTCATATCAGCAGGGAATGTAAACCTGGTGTAGTAAGTAAGAATACCTAGTTTAGCTAATACACAGCACATGCTGCGTTGGATTTCTTTTAAAGATTTTATTTAGTGTTTCATAAAACAAGGTCCCACAGAGAAATAACCAAAGAAATGACATGCCAAGCTTCTTTCTCTCAAATACATTTTTGGTTTGTTTTGAAAGCAATTATATGAAGTGCTCTAATTGCTACTTACTTTAGGAAAGGTTTAGCTCCGCAAAAATGCAGACCAGACCAAAGATATTTTGAGAGACTTTAGAAAAACATGCAGCGATGCCAAACTGTTGCACCTATGTAGCGTTTGGGGTTTCATGGTTTTTACCTCTTGCAGACAAGGGGGAAAAATAGAAGTCTGCAACCTTGGCAGTTGTTCCATTTTAGATGATGTATTCCATTTCATATAAATTTGTTACAGGAGTTAAGCAAAACAATGGTACTTCTATTTTCAAGCTATGTTATTTTTTTACGTGTACCAGAGCTGTCATGCAGGCAGCCTGTTTGCCTGCTCTGCAAGAAGGTTTTATATTCCAAAGGGCTTCCACCCCCTGCTCCCTAATGGTGAAAATAAATCAGTTTCATCTGCTGGTAGTTTCANCAAAATCCCATTAGCTCTATTAATGACATGTGGTTCGAAGCAAAAGCGTGTGGCAGAACAAGGCAGGCACAAGATCAACCCTCCTATCTATTCGTTTTTGATACATGTATCACGAGATAGAAGTATTTCAGCAGGGGCCGTGGCAGCTTGGCTACGTGAACAGCAAAGAGAAAAACTGCAGCAAGAGGCTGTAATCAGTTTCTCAGCTGTCCCAATTCATCTCCCTGAAGTCTTAACATATGAATAGACGAAACTTAATTTTAAAACGCTGACAAAGTTTTCAGTGTTCAGGTTCGAAACGCAGCTTGGGCTTTGTCTGCCCCTCGCCCTCCCCAGGATTTTAAGCCTTTGAAATACACTGCCGATTGGCGTTGTGTGGCACAATGAATACACCCGGGTGCTATTTCAACCACTTACTTAGGACTCCCTTAGTTAAACAAAAAAAAAAAGCATAACCGCATTCTTCTGTACGGATTCAGAGCTCCAAAACTTAGAGACATGGCATTTCAATATGCCAAAGGTTTTTTTTCTCCTGGAATAGGTTTAAGGGCTGCCTACAATAAGGTTTGCTGCATTTCTTAATTATTTAGACCTAGCATGTTTGTGACTTGATTTGCCTGTATGATATTTCTAAAAGCAGGCATCTTAAAATGAAAAAAGGAAAAGTAATCTGTTTTCAAACTGGAATAAAACCTAACTTTGGCAAGCAAGCAAGGTAGTGTCTGTTATAAGGCAACACCTTATTTTATTACAACAAAGTTGTAGAAAAATACAGGAGTATTGATTTGCTATACAATAAATATCCTGTTTTGTTCCTTGGGCCTCAGGATACTTCTCCTTAGTCCACTGAAAGTCAACAAACAGTTAAATTACATTTAGAAATCAGCAAGATTTGCCACAGCCCTAGTGCCATTTTAAATAACAATGAANCCCCCCTTTTTTTTTTCCTTCACTTCCCGCTCCTTCCTTTGTGGGCCCCTTTCCACAATGCCATATGGCAGCTGAGGGAAGGGTAGAGCAATGATCTGCGTTTTCAGCTCCTAACAAAAGATGCAATAGTGTCAAAGAGGCTCATGAATGCATGAGACATATATGTATAGAGAAGTGCCTCCAGTCCTGTCAGGAAGGACTAAAGAGAAGCCTGATAAACCTGACATCGCTTTAGCGTGAAGAAAGGCAGCAGCGCTTCTCTCCGTAGTTCATCTCGCTCNTCTTCTGTACGGATTCAGAGCTCCAAAACTTAGAGACATGGCATTTCAATATGCCAAAGGTTTTTTTTCTCCTGGAATAGGTTTAAGGGCTGCCTACAATAAGGTTTGCTGCATTTCTTAATTATTTAGACCTAGCATGTTTGTGACTTGATTTGCCTGTATGATATTTCTAAAAGCAGGCATCTTAAAATGAAAAAAGGAAAAGTAATCTGTTTTCAAACTGGAATAAAACCTAACTTTGGCAAGCAAGCAAGGTAGTATCTGTTATAAGGCAACACCTTATTTTATTACAACAAAGTTGTAGAAAAGTACAGGAGTATTGATTTGCTATACAATAAATATCCTGTTTTGTTCTTTGGGCCTCAGGATACTTCTCCTTAGTCCACTGAAAGTCAACAAACAGTTAAATTACATTTAGAAATCAGCAAGATTTGCCACAGCCCTAGTGCCATTTTAAATAACAATGAAAAAATTAATAAGAATATATTTTAAAAAGCACTTGAATCGATTCCAGAGGTATAAATTCAATCTTTCAACATCTGCACATGCATTTCTGATTAGCCCCAAATAACTCAGAAAATAACTATCGACCTGTAGCTGTCTCTAGGGCAAAAGTGTAAAGTTGAGAGTTTCTACTGGATTTAGCTGCACTTAAAGCCTGGTTGGATTTGCTGGTCATGGCAACCACCCTTTAAACCCTTAACTGTCAGTCTGAGCAGAGCTGTAACAAATTAAGTCACCTATTCAATTCTTCCTTTTCTCTTCAAGAACATCTGTTTATGTAGCTGATGCCCACTCAACAGGGTGTGGATATTTTATCAGCAACACAGTGGTTGGGGCTGCTTGGGGATCCAGAAATCTTTTTCTTTTTTTTTTTTTTTCCCCCCTTTAACATTTGCATTGCATATAAGTTTATCAGTCTTGCACAGCTTCCTTTCAAATTTTTTTTTAAAGATCAAGTTATGGTGAATCTAAGCACGACTGCAAAACACAAGATAAAGCAGAAAAGAAACACAAAAAACCCCAGAATCCTGGATACCAAGATGTTTAATATTTTGACTGGAAGCGCCAATAAACCCTGCAATTTTAAAGATCCAAGTGGCTTTGGGCTCTTGAATCATCAGTGCTTTTGTGCCAGCCATACATCACTGATTTCATCTTGAATTCTGCCAAAATCTAAGAGTTTATCTGAAAATTGGCAACATTTCCTTGTTCCTATATCTGGACTTTATTCAGGTAAAGACTAGTAATTTTCCTGGGATGTGAAGCTACTTGTTCTCAGTTACACTAGTTCAGT
This sequence comes from Rhinoptilus africanus, assembly GCA_013400135.1. Classification (NCBI taxonomy): domain Eukaryota; kingdom Metazoa; phylum Chordata; class Aves; order Charadriiformes; family Glareolidae; genus Rhinoptilus; species Rhinoptilus africanus. The sequence continues at coordinate 95,611 of VXBO01000943.1, forward strand.
GACATATTAGGTGCATCATTAGGTACATCACAGGAGAGATAGAAGACAAGTAGACCCTTCTGAGCAATGATACCAAGGCTGTGCAGTTAACTCACACTATTTCTGTTCTGATATTACTGGAGAGAGTGCATACAAATGAAAATAGATGAGCACTCTAGGATATGTGAGTATAGGCACATCTCCAGCCATAACTAAACCATGGCCTGATTACGTGCCTCTTCCCATCAGTGTTTCGTTCTGCCTAATGCGATAGCCTTTGCTCACCTGGATTTTGTCCTGAGGTGGTGCTTGGCACCGTGCAGTCCCAAGACTATCCTCAGCCCATAGCCCATCCCAGTTATCCCTCAGCTGTATCAAAAGCAAAGGTCCTGCCATGTTTGCGGATGTAACTAGGTAGATACTATGTCTGGTATGCACAGACTGTGGCAACACAGGCATCTGAGGCAGTACTCTAAACTTTATGCATTTACATCTTTGTGGGCACATCAGTCATGGTGACTCACTGGCTGCTGACTAGAAATTTCTATACTCATCACAGTGAACTCACCTGTGGTTTGGGATTTAGCCCATACCTTCCTTCATTGCCTGCTTTGTTCTATTTAAAGCCAATAAACTAGCGCATTTTGGGAAATGTCTATGCCCTTTTTTTCAAGAGCACAGAGGATAACTTGTACTGCCCTTTCCTTTTACAGGCAGCATAATTAAGGCCTATTATTTGGGAACACAAAAAAAAAGTGAGGTTTTAGAGATCATATGCAGAAAAAATACTTTTATTTTTTCCTGTAAGTTCCTGTTAACACTGGAAATATTTTGATGGAGAGGTAGGTGATCTCTTGACCTACAGACGGCATGCTAATACAACCTGTCACCACAACATCATCATCTCTTTTGGATTAGAGGTATTGTTTTAATACAAAAATGTCAAGGCTGCTAGTGTAAAACCAAAAGGCACTTTATTATTTTCTGATGGAAATTACTTATTTCCCGTACTGATCAAAACAGAAAAAATCATGCCAGTCTTTGCAATATAGAATAATGTTCCTTTGGATAACACCCGTGTTTGTCTCCTTTGATCACAGACAGAAGACTTTAAGGTCCAGAGAAAGCAAATTCAACATTTGCCTGGTAATCCGGATGGAGGTGAACCCAAGTGGTTCACTCAACTGATACCCAAGTAGGGCCTGTGGTTTTCTTGGTGGTTTTTTTGGTTTTTTCCCATAGCAGGGAAGCATGAAATGTCTAACTTCTTCCTCAGTGCATGGATTAGCTGAGCTAGAGTAAGGTTTGAGCAGGAAGTGACTTAAAGGAGAGATTCGTTGCCTGGTTTAATAGTCGCTTGATGGGAACTGTCAGCAAAAGAGTAGGAAGGGGCAAATCACAGGGGGTTTAAGTTTTGGATTAGAAGAACTTTCTTTCAATATACTTTCCCTCCTCTTAGTCATAATTTCATCTACCATGCTTGAAATTGCAAGTATGGCACCTCAGGTCTATCTGGCTGTAGCAATTCTTTTTCCTAGCCAGTAACAGATTCATTTCTGCTAAAATTCTATTACTCCCAGCTATTTCTCTCAAGGATTGTAACAACTCTTCTGAAAACAGATCAGCAGCTTTGGTATAATCTTACTCCCTATAACTGGAACAAGGTCCGTTCTAGTAAATCCTGCAACTAGATGTGACAAGAATAGAAAACTTCTTTTCATTTCCTTCCTGCCACCCAGACAGGTAGTAATGAAAGACATTTTGAAGTTTTCTGATTCCAGACGCAGAGTTAATTGCCAGCCCTCAGTGAAAGAATGCAGCTAATGTTATAAACATTTTCCCCCACAGCTTTGACGTTAAGCAGGGACAGGACTGGAGGGGTCATTTCTCATGTGTGAGGTTGACAAATAAAGGAAGTAAGTATGGAATAAACATGTAGATTCTAACAGATTAATTGAAAGGGCATTTTCATTATCTTTGATGTTTATGAAACAGACCTTCTCTTTAGTTGAATTAAAACCAGGGTATATAGTATAAATTATACAGATAAACTTGAAATGTTACACATATATAATTGAAAGAAAAATTTAGGTGGGGTCCATACTTCCATCTCAAAGTCCCTAATGCTGCATTTTTTTTTCTTATATTTACGTGGATTCAGTCTTTCTCAATACACATGCGGTTATGCCTAAGATTAAACTAAAAGCCTCATTGTTACTGGGATGTTTTGCAACATTTTTCAAATTACTTGAATTTGGCTGTAGGCAAATATTTGTTTTTTAAAAAAATCTTTGGACAGCAAACAAGCATTTGTTGTGAGCATCTGACATTCAAATGTTTACTATTTCAGCTTGCTTTGTTAAATGTGACTGTTCTTACAGGTTACGTGGGGTTTTGTTTTCCTTTGATTAAAGGAGTAAGAATTAGAATAGGAGGAAGTAATTTGGGCTCTGAATGTGTGTTGTCAGGCAGCAGCTCTAGAGCAGTAATACATCTTAATGAACATGAAGCATCTCAGTTCTGAGCTATGAGGAACTTGCTGTTAGGTAAAAATTCATAGGCACAAATTATTAAGCTGTATTATGTGCAGAAATTCATTTTCTCTGATCACTTTCACACAAAGCAACTGCCTATGGACGCATTGTCTCAGCTTTAATGAGTATTTTCAGATCCTTGCCTGGATCGATTTTTTTTTTTTTTCCTGCTCATGGCTCTGATGAAGAGCTGTTGGAAACAATATTGGATTTCATGTTACATTGCAGTGGGATCATTTTAGCTGATGAGACTAAAATTCACCATCGCTGAGCAAATGAGTGCCAGCAACAGTCTGGAAATTCGGGTGTTCAGAAAATTGTTGAGTGGCAGGAAGATGCAGAAGCAAGTTAACACCAAAATAATTTTGAAATGTCTGTGAATTTTTTTTTATACCAAAATAAATTGTATTCAGTAGGGGCTAGTTTATAAGTCTGAAAAGTTTTCAAAAGTCCATCTATACCTACCAAAGTAAGGTAATTTACTGGGAACTATAGAAGTATATCAGAAGCCTTAACGGTGCCTATTTTGAATAGAAATTATTGGTTGTTAAAGTACTTCATGCGGGTGTAAATGCAGGCCAAAGTGGGTGCTTTTATTTTATACTGGGAGGTGGACTGTCCCTAGATAAAAGAGGCAGCTGAATGATTCTGTTGGTGGATGTTCATCTCATCCATCAGATCCATCAGACTACAACTAAGGACTGCTGAAAAGAACAACCACCAACTGCTTTTGAGGACTGTCCCTCTAAACCTAGCCTAGATATCAACCTGGGACACACAGCACGTGTAGCCAGATCCAGGTGGTGTGATGTGATCCCAGCTCCTGCCCTTGAGACATAATGCAGCTCCTGAGGTGCTGCAGGATCTCCGAATGCAGAAGGGCTCAGAGAGCCTGCGTTTGGTACCTTCAAGGCAGCTCCTTGGCTGAGTGATGTTCAGTCAACCCAAGAGAAATTGGTTGCTCCAGACTGATACAGCCGATGGATCTCCAGATATCCTACCTTGGAATAATACCGCCATTAAGGATTCTCACAAGGACATCAGTTACTCTACACTTAACTGTAGAGTTAAAGGAATACAGAGAAGTTTCAGGGGGTGGAAGAGCAGAGGAAACTAATAAAATTATTTTGGGGGCCACATGCCAAATGACAAAGCTTGTTTTACATTCATAAAATTTCTATTTTCAGAGTTTTGCAGTCAATTTTAACTACTTGACTCCTGAAGGTGAAATCAGATGTTTCTCTAAGCCACCTTTGCAAATTAACATGCTTCCTGGATCTCTTGGTTGAAACAATACCGCCACGTCTGAAAAGGATCTTAAAATGCCATAGAAATCCTGAGAATCTTCCTCATAGTTCTCCTTTTCTCAAACCACAGTTACAAAGTGATCTCTGCCATACTACCCCAGTTATTCACAAATAATACGTATTTAGCTAGAAATCAGAAAGTTTCTGCAGTGTCAGATCTCCACCTATTTTCTCAGGAACCACCTCAAAAGTACAAACTTAATAAATTCCAGACAACACAGCAGAGGAAATAGTATTAGAAATAACACATTTACATTTTTATCCTGATGACTTGTAAAAACAAACAAAACCAAGCACCCTGATAAGTCTTGAACGTTGTTAGACTGGTGGCAGGGAAGTTACATATACATACAGATATGTAGAAAAAGATGCACATTCTTAGCAAAATTGCCACAGCTGCATTGAGAATAGGGGAATTAAGAGAGTTTATAAAGACAAGAAACTACCTTTTAGTATTTAGCTGCTCTGCCAAAGCTATGCTTTGGGACAAATACATACATTTTGAAGAAAAGCAGGCAATGTTCTTACTTGCACATTTAGTGGAATTTAGAGAGAAAAGTGCTGTGCAGTCTTGTTTGCCCAATTTTCCTGAGATATGAGGCTGTCTGCCACAGCAGTGTTAGTGCTGACACAGGTATCACTAATCACCCAGAAAAAAACCCATGACATTTTCGAATGTGGTGCACTAATCATCTCCTTAGAAGCCAAGATGCTGCTAGCACAGTGACAGGACTTAATTTTTCTCTTCTCAGAGAACAATAGAATTTTAGCTGAACATAACACAGGGAGGCAAGTTCTTTCCTGTTAGCTAGTGGAACGGGTGGCAAGTTTGTTGTAACAGATTTGAAAATGAATGTGATATAACATATGATAAAATGGAAAGGATGTATCTGGTAAGCCTTTAAGACCTTACCAGCCAGTCCTGTGGACCACTGTCATCTTTTCCAGAAGACATTAGACCTCCTAGGGGTGTAACAAAACATTTCATTTTAGCATGTCTTATACAGAGTTATCGAGGTTTAAAGTCCAGAGAAGGCGCAAGGGAAGGACCTCAGTAGCAAAAGGCAGATGTGGGACCAGTCCTGGTGAAAAAGCAAATTAGAGAAGAAGAAAGAGGCATTGGAACCCAAGCATTGTTAATGTCATGTCATTACTAGAAATATTTTAGACTTCATTTATTATATCCATATTTAACTAGCTATGGAGACCCTCACCATATGAGCTTTGGGAATTACTTCCATCCAAAAGTGAGTGGTAACTCACAGATAAGCAAACACAGGTGCAAATCAGAACTTCAAATACCAGCATTTCTGAGCTTTGGCAATTTGGACAAAGTACCACGTTCTAATTGTTACTTTTCATTATTCCCAAATGAGATTGCTATGAAAATTAGGAAGGCACCATTCAGGTGATGCAAGTTCAAATTTGGGATTACTTTGTCTCTAGATCTTACCAGCCTTCTTGGTTTGAAATAAAATGGCTTTTGGCACAAGACAAAACTGTGGTGAGAAATGATTCTCCGAGGTGCATAAACCCACAAATAGGAAAGACAGTCTGGTTATTGTAAGAGAGTTTGACTTTGAAGATAATCAAATTACCTGTTTTGTTACAGTTTGCCTTTGCCATTTTGGGGACCATCTTCTCTAGGTAAGATCACAGGAGGACAAAGTCATTTATTTGTTTTAGGGGTGTGTAGAAGCACTATTGTTATAGGTTTTGATATGTAACTAGGTGTCTACATGCAAAAAAAAGGACATTAATGTACATAGGAACAATAACCTCAAACATAGGTGTTCAGTGTCAGTTGAGATACTCTAGCCTATTTTAGACCTTCGTATACTGTAAAACATGACAGAGAATCAGGAGACCCATTATCTCCTGGAACAACATCTGGCAGGCAGGTGGAATACCCTGAGACATCTAAAACATTACCAGAAACCTCTGTCTACAAACCTACACATTTAAGACAGCAATGTCAGGAATTGCAGCTCTTTCTGTGTGTATTACACTAACATTTTTTTCAGTGGTAGAGCATTTTCCCATCAAAAGAAAACTTTCCTGCGTAATACAACTCATTTAAAACTTGCAAGTGGCTAAAGCTTTTTATCCAATACCACAGTCCCAGCAGAAGCTCTATTTCTCTGAGCCGTCTAGGCCAGTTCAGTCAATCTCCTGATGCTCAAGTCATCATTTAGTAACTGTAACACTGGAAGGAAAGGTACAGGTTAATGTAATAAGGTGTTGCAACTTAAAGAAGCCACCCTCAGTGCATATTAACTATTTTTCTAATCCTTTATTGTTTCAGAGTATTTGTTTACTTCTGTGAACTAAGTGAAGGTCTGTCTGATTAAGAACCAGACAAAGATCCAGAACAGATACAGAGAAAGAATTTTAAAAGAAATAAGAACAAGATAATAGAAATTTAGAGTCTTCCAAAGCACCAACACTGTTAAAATTGCCAAGATACTATTGCAAACCATGGATTTCATGGGCATCTGAAGCTCGTGACAGAATAGAATACAACATAATTAATGTTCTTAGAATCTGTGGTATGATTTGGTATTGCATCCTTATATTTTACAAACAAGGGAAGTACATATAGGGCAAATCCATTTTTTCTACTCTCTGAAGGAAGCAGCTTTTCTAATGTGGATAGAAACCTTAAGTGTTTTTATTTCAGATTTGAGTCTAAAAAGAAAAGAAAACCAAGATTTTTCATCTGCTTCATTTGAGATTAGTTGAAATGTGCTATTATGAGTTAATTCTAGATCATCTGCATGTTTTCTTTCAATTGTTAGGTTTATCTTGTTTGTTTACAACATAAGCATAAAGAACATTTGGAAGGAGGAAAAAATGTCAAATTTAAGATGATTGAAACATTCTATTCTGAAAAAGTTAACATGATATGAAAAATTATAAGAGGTCAAAAGTAATTTAGTCAAAGCCAGCAGGTTCCAGCAAGATTTCAGATGAGAAGTAATGAGATATTTTCCTTTTGAGTTGATGAGCTTATGTATTTAGGGCATAGTAGAAAGCCAAAACTATTGCTAGTAATCAAATTAAATATTACTAAAATATATCCCAAATCTGTCTTGTCTAGTTTGTCTTCCATTATATATTTGAACAAATTTTGTGGGCATGTCACAGGAGTGAGGAGATATTTTCACTGCTTTTCTGTGACATATGTGCTCCTCTGAAAATATTTCTAATGTTTTATTTTTTAACCTTGGTAGAATGGGTGGATGGCTTCTCTGAAAACAAAATCAGAAAAATGAGACAGAAATCGAACCACCCAGGTTGGATTTGGCTGAATAACAAAATGAAGGTATCTGTGTATGCACCAAGTGTTTAGCTGCAGTTAGAAAGAGTAGACGTCAAGGTGAGGATTCAGCTGACAACATGCAGGTGGCTCATCTTATCTGAGCTGCTGCAAGGCATCCTGCCCGGTTTCGGACAAGCCTGAAGGCTACAAATCTTTCAAAGGCCTCGTGTCACACCTACCAGTACTTCACAGTCATTGTGAATACCTTCGGGCACTTCACATGGCACAAGCCACGTAAATTTAGGCCATCATAATATGATTAAACCCCTTTAAATGAGCAAGGGAGGCAAGCTCATCCTAAAGCAAACACCGACGCGTGGACAGCTGAGTCACATCCTGCACTCTGCAGCTGTACTGACAATATCACCACTGACATAGCAGCAGTTTGGACAGTTATACATGGATACCGAAACGTAGGTGTTTGTATTGTGAATTGAATCCTACCTCCATGATTCTAAAATTTGGATATTTTATTTTTTTTTACTGGATCGACTTAATTTAAAAGACCGAATTTCAGTAGGCCAAAGTCAAACCCAATCTTTAATTTAGTAAGCCAATACCTATTCTTTCTTTGTGTGTTTTTAAAACAAGAAAACACAAAGCCAAAAAAGCCCTTCTACTTTTTGAAGTCATTGGGGAACTAAAAATCTATCATTCGCCCAGATGAAGATTGGCAGCCACACGTGAGGAAACTGATGATGGCTCAGAAATTATTGCCCTAAATCTTGTGCTGCATACTGCAGTCTTAATTTGTCATAAAATTTGCCCTTGTGTCTTCATATATATTGCAATATTAGGCTTTCCCAAGGTGTTTTGTTTGCTTTTAATTGCATGAGCATCTTTAGCCAAGAACTTACAAATTATTACTTTGTAATACTAAAACCCACTGATCAAACAGGAAAGAAATAATTCACTCTTTAGCCTAGGACCTTTTATGATCCACTTTTATGCAGTATATCCCTGTAACTTTAAAAAACAACATTAACTTTTCTACACTGAAAGATTTCCTGCAATTACAAGAGTCTTGCAATTATGGGAAATAATTAAAAAATTTTTCAAGTCTTTAAAGTTTACATAACTTTTTTCCAATAACATCCTTGCAGGCTAATTTGAATTTTTCCCAAGGAAATTTGCCCTGTAAGGTCGAATAACAATTGAATTTAAACTGTTTATCTGGGTAATCACCATTAGATCCCCTAGTATTCATGGCTATATGATACTCAATTTCATCAATTTTCTTTCATAGTCAGTTTTATTTAATACTTATTTAAGGAAGAGCTAGAAAAACTTTAAAAAGGACATTTTACTTAAGACAATTTTTACGCTTATAGTAAATCCACAGGAGATAAATGTTTCTGGGTCTTAGTCAAAAAAATATTTAGATTCTTTGAACATATTTTGGGTTGTACTGTGGTCAATACAACCCCCTTTGAAGTTAGTGGCAAGTGGCCCAATTAAAATTGCATAAAAACTAACTTTTCTGACGCAATAAACCCCACTTTTTCAAAACAATTGTGTTCCATTCTAAAAGTAAACAGTTGTTTTAAAAATGTGTTTTCCTTGAAAGAAAATATTTGTTCCCAAACAAATGTTTCCAGTTGCTCAGCATGTTGTTCTAGTTCATTATTTTTAATTTCTCTACAAAAATTTCTCTGATGCAACACTTCTAAAGGGACTTTTTTCCTACCCCAAAAGGAATGTAGAATCTCACAAGCAGGGTTCATTAGGTTGTGATTTATGTCTCTTTCCTAAGGTCAGTTATTCTGGCGCAATACCATTTTTACCTCCTTTTTATAGGTCTTGAACTTCTGTCAACGTTTACACAGAAAGAGAGGGTCAACAGAACATCAGTTCCAGTATTAGTTTCAGTGCTCTGATAAATCTCATTTATATGGATGCGAGTCAGACATTTTCTATACTAATCTTTGGTTATAAGGTTATTACCATGGAAGTCTGGAAAGGAAATAATTTGCATTCCAGTGAGGTGAACTGACAAAGAAAGCTGAAAAGCAGGTCTCATGAGCTTCCTATGTCATGAAAAGCAAAGTCGTGAACTCTGGCTTGTCTATGTGTTACCCTTTCTGATAGATGTTACATTCACCCAGTAATTGCTGCAATCTTTAGGGGCAACAGTTGAAAATAATCTCCTTCAAGAAGAGCTTGAGCTCAGGTTAAAGAGAAGTCCATTGCCGATCCCTAGCATGCGAATACTGCGTGTAGTTATTTCTGTAGCTCAAGAGATGGCATTTCAACCCATAATTCCTTTTTAACCCTGCCAAACTCCGGCTGCCATGGAAACTCGAGGTGTCTTTGACAGACAAGCAGTGAGATTTTTCCTCTTAGCATTTTCTGTTATTTCTTTTAACAAGCCTTGCCCACTGACAAGTTTGCTATAAGGACTCACAAGTTACTTGAAAATGCAGCTTTAGATCATTGAAAAAGCTCAGATATGACACGAGTTAGGGAAAAATACTCTGATAAGCAACATAACTTGCAGATAATAAATGTATAGTTATTTCCAGGTAATTGATCAATATTTGTTTTCTGCTGGGTAATACAGGAAGTTTAAAGGAATTTGATATTAACTGCATCTGTTTTGTTACGATTGGAAAAATAGGAAAAACTTTGCCCCAAGTCTGTTATGAGAGTACTTGCTCACTTTTACTGCTGGCTAAGTGTTGTTTTTTCTTATTATGGTGCCATATTTAGAGAGACTGAATTTAAATATTTTCTCTTTTTTTTTTAGAGAAACAGATTCTTTGTTGATGATGAAATGGTTTTCTTCCTTGTTGCAACCTGTTCCCAGTTATTTTTGGAGAGTATTATGCTCTGTTAGTCAGTTTGCTGTTGAATTTTCTGTGCTTCCAGCTCATAATTTGCATCAGATCTGACTTTTCACGTGGCACAGCATCTTGCCTCATACCTCTAAGAGAGGCAAAATTCAAGCTTGTTTCAACTCCAAGGATTTTTGTGACTTTCAACACAAGAGCTACACACACCACGAAACCATCAAAATGTCTTATTATCCAACTATTCTAATCTTTCATCAAGCAAACTTTAGGAATCCTACAGGCCAAGTCCTTGGTCAGGAAGTGGGATCAAACCTGTTTAGCCACAGCACAGCTCCAGCTTTCCCAGCTTTACAATGCTGGAAGAACATGGACCCACCCACAGTTCCAGGCTTACTTCTGCAGAAAACATTGAATATATACAGATATACACCCCCCACACCCTGCTTTCAGATCCCTTAAGGCCTTTTGTAATTTGCAGCTATTACATCAGAGATCCACTGGCACCTCCGTAGACAAAGTACAACTTTTTCATTACAATACAGGGCAGAAGGAATGTGAATTGGCTTCCCTTTCATATTATTGTGACATTAAAAAAAAAAAATCTCATTTCAAAACAATTTTTCCCCCTCCTTCCTTCTGAGTTGCATCATTCAATTCTTACTCATCCTTACAAGTCAGCTGGAATTCATGATTTTGCAAAATAAATTAACAAGTTTTGGTTGCCTGGTAACTATAACCTCTTGGTGATTTATTAAGAGTCAAGTGCTGACAAGAAAGAGGTGAATATTCTAATTTGCAAGATATTTGGGACCATTTCTTTGCAGATTTGTGTTGTGTGCTTGTGGTATGTGCATCCTTTCTCATTTGTGCAAATGTTAATACGTTCTTATCCCAGTGTGACAGCTGTGCATCTTTCACCGCTGCCTGCATGAATAAGGTGCTATTTAAGCTCATACAGGTAGATTTTTCTGCAGCACATCTAGAGACCTCTGAAAATACATCCCTCAAAATAAATGAATGGGTAAGGGTAAATAGAATGTGAGTATGTCTTTCACATGTTAATTTTTTTTTTCTAATTTCTGAGAGCTGGGAAAAAAAGTGGTCCAAATCTCTGTATTCCTGGCTGTATTGAGTGATAACTAATGCTAGTAAAGAAAAGAACTGTTATCAAGTGATAGATTTCCAACTTTCAGGCCTTTTTAAGTAAAAAAAAAAAAATCTATGTACTATGTATTGCCAATGTATTTTGCTTTCTCATCTACATAAATTACAACAGCAGCCAGTGATCATGGCAGGACTGTATGAACACAGCTCCAAAGATAAGATTAAACAGAAGCAAGTGGCTAAACACAACCCAGCATTCCTGTCAAATTATTAAATAACTAATTCATTAAACCACAGAGCCAAATTAGAAAAGCTGGCCATTTGTGCATGTAGACACACTGTAGTTAGGATAATTGGGACCAGCTGTTGTACTGTTTTGCTTCTGGAAGAGATCCAACAGGATTTGAAGGCAACGCCACGACATGGAGGCAGGCTGCAGTGATGATCGTGTTTCTGCTTCCACCCTTCAAGCCCCTTTTTTCTCAGACTGTTTATCTGACAGCTACGATGACTCAAGCTCCGTCCAGCTCATCTAGCAATCATGAACCAGCTGGAATGACTGAACCCAGAATTAGTTGGTGAAAAAACACATAACTGAAACCTCTCCCAGTAATCCATTACTGAGAGAGAGTTTTACCATGCCAAAACATATCCCCACTTTCCTATGTTATTGCATCAGGACGAAAAACCACCCACCACCTTTACCTCGATTGAAAAGGCAAAACAGGATGAAAATTAAGCTTTTTAATTAGTTATGTTCAAATTCCTAGTACCAAGTGTTTTCCACAGGGAAGAACAAACTATTGCAAAAATCTCATTTTTAAACTTGGCAATTTAGATATGATTGCATAGCACAGTATGAGAGCTTACATAAATGCAAGCTATGGAGGGTACTGCAAGAGCGTTGAGCAAGGCTGCGCATTAAGTAATCTTTTACCCATGACACACATTTGGGTCAAAACAGAAAAGGATTTCAGGAAAATATTACAAATCCTACAGTAACAGGTAGACATTTGTGAATTACATTCTCATTTCCAAACAAAAGGAAAAAAAATATTTAAGTAGTAACATTGAAAGTGTTATCTTGCTTAATACGCTCTTTGTCAATTTATAAAATATACACTTTCCTATCCTTTAGAACAACATTCTCATCTGAGGGAAAAAACCCCAATAATCTAATTTCATAGAATTACAGCAGATCTGTGGCATTTTAACTGAGATCCAAAGGTGTAAGGTACTTCAAGTGTTTGTCCCACAATTTTTTGTTAATACATTGCAGACAGAGAGGACAGTAAGCACTTGGCTCTGCTGTTTCATCTGCCTCAGGCAACAGATTATGATGCTGAAGTTGTTGATGTTTTTCTACTTTTTAAAGGACTGGAACTGAATGAAAATTTCTAGAAGGGAAACATATTTTTGGAGAGGTGGGGGAATAAATAAATACAACAAAACCCCCCAAAAAATACACCAAACCTCAAAACAAAATTAATTCTCAAATTAAAAAAAAACAAACAAACAAACAACTAAAAAAGGTACTTTTGCATTTAAATTTTTCCCCTTGTTTGAAAAGTTCTTATTTTTCAGCTTAACCTGAAACTTTTTTATTACATCCACATCTGTTCTTTTGATTGCTTTTCATCTCTGACAAAAAATTGCAGAAGATAATCAGAGGAGGTGGACATACCAGCTCTAAACTGTAACACACACTGGTATGGTCTGCAGAGACTGATGCTCTATCCCTCAAACCAGAGTCATGGCACGGTAACACACAGCTGTACAACACCTCAGCTGTTTACTCCTATTTAAAGTCTGGAATTGTTAATTCAGGCTTGACACAGCTTTGAGAAATCAGGCTAATATCTTCTTGGCACAGTGCTGCATCCCATGGAAGCGTCAGCTTGGGTTAGTGCTAGCTTGGGGATCATTGCTGAAAAGTTAGTGTATGAGTGCGCACACACACGTATAGGGAAAACTTATTGCCATGGAAAATAGCATTCTGCTGTATAAATATTTCACAGCTTATCTAGGGAGGCATCATACAATGCTCACTGCAAATTAAGTCTCTGTTATTCCTTTGGTCTTCTAAATTAAATTTCTGAGGACAGCTAAAAAGGTTTTTTCCTTGATTAAGGACCCTGAATCCAACCAGAACTTGTAACTTAAGGCATTCTCCTCCGAATAGATTAAAACCCACACAACAAAAAGGCAGCATTAATACCACTGCGTCTGTAGGGTACATCTATTGTCAGGGTGGTATTGAGTCATGCGTGAGGGTCATCCAAATTAAAAGCCTTAGGCATAAACACACTTTAAAGAAAATGAATGTAAGTTATTAAAATTGTATTTTCATTCATGTAACTAAAACCCCGGTCACCGCCAAAGAAGTTTTCCTCACCAAAAGACTTCTCAGGAATATAATCTGAAGCACATACCAAGGATCAACACTAAATACAAGGCTACTGCAAACACGTAACTCATCAGTTCAGGGCAGACATCTCACTAACATTACAATTCATCTACCCATTTCCTCACTTCCTTTGATCTTAGAAGATAAATAGGAAAATACACACTTAATACATATAACAAATATTTCTTTCAAAACAAGACAGCCTTTCTTGTAAACGTAAATAAAATTCAAAAGTCATCAGATTTAAAAAGTAATGTTAAAAAGTCTCAAGCCATATAAATTACAAGACCAATATCAGCTAAGTAGATCTATTTAGCCCATTTTAACAAGCAGAATTACACCTGACAAATCACCGAAGTGCTACGCCAATATCATCTGCCCGTTTTTGAAGAGGAGCACCATAACTTTACAAGACCAAGCCAAGAAGCAAATAGCAAACCAGCGATCACCAAAGGAGGCCCTGACACCGTCTCTCCAGGAAAAATAAAAATCCTTTATTAAGCTGTGAAGACAGTGCTTCCGGAATGGCTGAGCTACAGCAGTCACCCTGCTTTCCCAAAGAGCAGATGTGTGTTCCCCACCTTCTCCTGCCCATCTTCCAGAGAAGAGCCATCGCTCTCCGGCTGCCTGTTGTCAGCCACAGCCCAGGCGGTCAGCACAACAGAGGGGGCTTTTGCGTTCTGCCACAGCTACAAGCGCAGCAGGAAGGGGTTGCCTTTTTCCCCCCACACTGGGTGCTTAAAATGAGCTTTCTGAACACTACATTTCTTCTTGTAACATGAAATACCTCACCATCCTAGGCATCTGACTTTGAAAGGTTGTCATATAAACTCTTGGAAACTTGAGCAATAATAAAAAAGTGCTTAAACCCCTGTATTTAGTTATGTACCACAGTAATTTTATGCCCCATTTCCATTTATTTTTAAATCATGACAAAATTACATTTTCTCCTAGGTTGAGAACTTGCGTTTTACTTCTTTCAGTTTTAAGTTAGGTAACTATCAAGAACCGGTTGTTATATAGGGATAAAGTGCTTAAAGTGCATAGCCTCAGCTGCAGAGCCCATTTTGGTTATTCTGGAAACAAACATGACTGGAGAGGGGAGGTATCAGGGGTGGAAATCTGTATTTTTGCAGACAATTTCTGCAAGCAAAGTAAAAACCATTGTTTTGTGATAAGTTGAAAATCAAGTTTACAGTGAAACAGTAAGTGGGGGAAAAAAAAAAAAGCTATGTGAAATGGAACTAAGGTTTTTTTCCTAATGTGAAGTCTCTGAGAAAAGGAAAGAAGAGAGGTTAAAGAGAATCACAGAATGGCTTGGGTTAGAGTGGACCTTAAAGATCATCTAGTTCCAGCCCCTCGGTGCACAGTCCAGAAGAACTACACTTTGTTTTCATTCTTAACAGTAAGTCAAAAAATTATGTTCTTATGAGACCTCTCGCCTGTGTGTCAAAACACTCTGAACTTTGAGGAATTTCCATCCCAGCCCCTTGCTGCTGAGCCTTACTTAGTGCTGCACGACAACAATCTTTGTCTACATAGGAAGGCTCCATAATTTTAACTGCAAGCTCTTCCTTGAAACTCTTCAGTGTACTACATTTTTAAAAGCTGGTGTTTTAAAATAAAACTACGGGGGGGGGGGAAGGAAGAGGGGGGGTGTTTCTGTATCAAGAAATACTGTTCCCTACTACAGAATTTAGATGAATTATGAACAGACACGTACATCGAGCCTGATGGCTTTGTCCTGTCAAATTTATTTGTCTTCTGGAAAGCAGAAGAATGCAAGGAGATCCTGTGCCCATTTCTTCTGTACCATTGACAGTTGAAAGCATGACATGCCTGCAAAAATCTCAACCACACATACACGGATTACAAAACAGGAGAATCCCTTACAAGTGAATCAAGATCCTGATCTCTCAAATGAGAGCATTTGCCTGATATTTGTTTCTACTCTTTCAAGAAGAGAAATCCCAAAGAAAGTGTCGTTATTTACATCCAGGTTTTGATTAAATAATGATCTCAAACTGTGGACGATTTTAGGCCTCAGCACTACTTATTTATTAGAAACTGAAGACAACCAATTTGGCTTAACAGAAGACATTCAATCCGCTTGTATTTAATGCAATAGAAATAGTTTTCTAGTATACATACTACCATATTGCAGCGAAAGCTGTCCATGGAAAGAAATTGCTTCAAAAGTTACTTGAATTTGAAATAAGAAGCTATTTAAAACTTATGTTACCATGAAAGCATGGATTTAGTCTTTATTACTATTTAAAAAATAAATAACAAGGTCCACATAGCTAAATGTGTTAAAGATTAAGGATGCAATCACTGATGACTGACTCAGTACATCAGGTTACAATGCCCACCTGATACTAAATTCCTAGACAAAGAAAACATG
Organism: Rhinoptilus africanus; assembly: GCA_013400135.1. Classification (NCBI taxonomy): domain Eukaryota; kingdom Metazoa; phylum Chordata; class Aves; order Charadriiformes; family Glareolidae; genus Rhinoptilus; species Rhinoptilus africanus. The sequence goes on from VXBO01000943.1 coordinate 111,460, forward strand.
CTCCGAAGCATGTAGTGTTCGTATTCAGCTAAGTAGGCAGGTGTTTTCAGAGAAAGCAGGCAGCAGTGTAGAGAATTTCATCAGAAAACCTCCAGAACTGGCCCTGTTTGAAAGCCTGAGCAGAGGCCATGGCCAACAGGGTGACCGGAGAGCAGAATAAAGGGTTGTGGCACTTTCTGATGCTCGAAGGGAAGGAAGTTCCCTGTAAGGTCTCCCATGTCAGGCTGAGAAAAGAAGTTTCACCCTGGAAATGAGGCATTCTATTTAGACACGTGTTGTAGAATAGTGCAGCCAGGGGGACTTTTCTACCCCAGTTAAAAAAAAAAAGCAGAGTCAGAACAACTGTTTTCCCCTTTTTCTGGAAGAAAATTTCTGGATGATCTCACTTCACAAGAATCTCTGGGTGTTTTTCAAGATTTAGGAGCTGCCAGTTTAAGAAGATTTCCACGTGCAGATCTCAAAACAGCATGTAGGCTTCTAATTCCCTCTGCCCCCTCCCATTTAAAAAAAACCAAAACAAAACCAACAAACTAAAACCACAAAACTCTGATGCATTAGTTCTATTACCTGGGCACAAGTCTCTGTCTAATGTCTGCTCAAGTATCTGGTGAGATGTCTAGCAAAGCAATCAGTTATTTTCCGAGGGATTTTTTTGGTTTTTTGCGTAAGAGTAGACTGGGAGCTCCTGTAACTTCAGAGCTGTAGGTTAGAGCACCAGTCTTTTTTCCATTCAGTTCTTCTTTTCTCAGGGTAAGCACAGAGTCTGAGAAGGATTTATCCCTCTATCCCGAGTCACAGGAGGAAAAATGGCAGAAAGAAGGTGTAGAAGAAATAGGTATGAACGTGTACGGAGACTCACCACGTTGTACAGCAGGTCACCTGGCAGTCTGGGCATGCAATTCAGACCTGACACCCAGGTGAGCGCTCTGTACACCAAACAGACTTGGTTTCCCAAATGTCTAATGTAGATTCACATCCTATCCCAGCGACCACCTCAAACAGAGCTTAACACAGCGGAGTTTCTACAGCAGCCTTCCTCAATCTCAGGTGCAAGGGATAAATTGTGGCAAGGAGGTGCTGAATGCGGTGTCCCCATAGAGACAAGGCTGCCACTGTTCCTGGGTCCACCCAGTAGCAAGGCTGAGCGTGTATTCCCAATAAGTACAGAAAAAGCACCCCACATTTATAACACTTGCATATACACAGAGCCAACCACATGGATCAAACACTCGACACTCAACCAGCAGCAGTGGCCTCGGCATGTTCTCCTCTCTCGCAGCTGTGGGTGAAGGATCCAAGTAGGAAATACACACATCTGTTTGCATCCCTGCAGTCACTGGGCTTAGACAGCCTGGTCCATCCAGGAGTTGCTCCTGGATCCCCCATTTCTGGCACCTGGACGTGCAAGCCCCAGGGCCCACCGCCCCACCCACCTAGACACCTTCTCACACACACCGACACACAGACCCAGACTGTGGGTCCCTCCAGTAACTGGCCTTATACTCAGCCTACTGCCTCACCAGCCGCCGGACCCTCTCATCTCCAGTGCCTCACTCCCAGAGAGAAAGCCATATGAAGAGGTCTCAAGCAGTCCCCAGACTCCATGGTCTCTCTGGTAGCCAGCTCCTGCAGGTATCTCACTCCCAGACACACACACACACCCCGAGCTCCCACCCCACAACGTCACAGCAGTAACATTGGCATACTGCTCCAGTTCCTGACACCAGACACCTGTGCCTCGTCACCACATCCCAATGTTTTTCCTTTGCATCCCATGATGAGTCCCCTTTGCATCCCATACCCCTTTCAGGCAGCACCCTCCTGAGCCCAAAAACGTGCTCTGGAGGGCTTCTCCTTTGAATCATCTTGATGGGCATTGTCCACAGACCATGGGGCTGACCGCCCTTCCTGGGGCAGCCTGAGGAGGATCGGGGTGCTCATCCACACACCAGCGTTACTTCCCCCACCTGCCTTTGCTCCTCCGTGCTCCCTTGCCGCGCGGATGGGAGCCTTTTGTCACAATAACTGTTGTGAAGAAGGGAAGAGTTTGTGAGAGAAATCCAACTATGAGGATATGATTAGGGTTTTCAGGTAGGTTCATTAGTGGACTGAGCAACCGTAACGTTACTCCACATGGAAGTCAAATAACATATCAGTTAAGCTACCCAAGCCACAGACTCAGTACAAGCTGAATCGGAGCATACCAGAGTAAAGTGAATTTCTGTGACACTGCATACTCTCCGAACCATGAAAATAATCTCATTGCAAAGTATCTGTAATCATTTTTGGACACTGTTAAATTTTGTAGAAAGCAAATTAGTTACAGTTGTAGAAAAAAATTTGAAATGTCAACAATGCAAGCTTTTTGTTGATTGCAAAAGACATTTTCCATCTGGTCCCAAGACTGAAAATATCCTGAAGTGACCTGCATACGCCAGAGCTCAGCTGAACTGAATGATAATGTAATCCTACAAAAGTCCCCAAACAGGGAAAAGCCTTTTCATTTAGGGGTAGATCCTTCTTCCGATGAAGCCAACAACGGTACTTCCATTTATTTGGGGGGGAGGAGAGGTCTAAAGTGATCCAGTGTAATCATTTTCGATATGCAGATACAAGTACACACAGAGAAACTATAGGCTACGTACGTTTGGGGCAAATAATTGGCATAGATAAAGAAATCTAGAATGACATTCCACCCCATTGATATTGAGCTTTACAGTCAGAATACAGCTAAGAAAACAGTGCACTGAAACAGTTTATACGAACTACAGTTAATTAAAAGGATGTTTCCCAATTGCTGGGAGAAGGAGGAAGAGAATTAGAGAGCAATTGCAATCTTAATACCTATTTTTCCCCTCCTTGTAGCTTAAATTATGTGAAATCACAATATATTGCCTCGTACAACATACACACAGTAAAGGCCAATCACAGTAAGTCCTTACAAAAATGCCCGTAAACACGCTTGTGGCTCTCGGAATGGATCTTGCAACATATACCAAAAATGGATATGAAAATTGTGCCATCAGCCATTACACCAATGGACAGTAATAGGGGCTAAATTAGTCATAATAAGAAAACAGATAATATATTTAGATATTAAAATGAGAAAGTGAATATTAATTACTATAAGTCGTAAGGCTATAAACCTCACTAATACTGATGTAGTGAGCTGCAGCCTTTTGCTTTATTTATTCATCTTAGGTAATACTTTGAATAAGATTTTACATTTTTCGGCTCCAGTTTGCTAATTTCCTTGCCTGCATCTAATTTCTCCAATCTGCTAAATTGCTTTCTAAGAAGTGCTTTGCAGATCTGCAGAGGACACAGCAGATGGTTTAGGAGCACACACGGGTTCTGAACAGGAAGAGACAGTAGATTTCTTGCCACCATCAGCGACGCATGATTATTTTCAAAGTATAATGAAGCACACAGATGTGCTTTTGATGTTCAGTTGAATGCAAGTATTTTCTTCTTCCAAGTTATCTTCTGTCAAACTTGAAGTACTGAGTTCCTTCCTTTTACATTTATTTTTTTTCCTACATTTTTGGTTATGTTAGAAACTGTGTGTTCAGAGGCTCAAGTACCTGTAATTTCATAGGCTGACTCCGCATGGCTGAAGGCTGAGTGGCATCAGAGAGATATTAACTCGTATGCATCACTCATTTACATATACTTAACTAAAGAACCAGGAGCCAAGCAAACCATCTGACCACTCAGATGAGAAAGGTTGTTTATCATCCAGGAAAAAGAGAACGCAAAGTATCCACCAAAATATTTATCTCAGCTATTACAGTATTATTGTAATAAATTGCTAATTGCCAAGGAATACACCCTGGCCCTCCAGGCCAAGCCTTTGGAAAGATGTGGGATGTACCCAGTGCCCTGGGGGAAGAAGGAAACACAGCGCCCACTGCTAGGTCAGCCAAGCCACATATCCCTTACTGTTTTGGGAGGACCAGGAGGAGAAAGACAGCAGTGCTTTACACAGTACTGCTCTTTGGAATCCAATGTATTTCCATGTACATGGGCTTACACACAGAAAGGCGAAATAAACTCCCCGCTTCTCCTCTTGCCTTTGCTTTTGAGAAGAATCCAAGGGTTTGACATTGCCAACACTCACGTCAGGTCCCAGCGCTAAGGTCCGGGTAATTCTTCCATGGCTGCATGGAGGGAGAATTATTTTTTTCCCCCCTCCCTTCAGAGTCGGTCACAGTTAAGTTCTAAATTCATAACTGGAACATAATTCACACAGCAATTTACATGCACTGAGAGATTATGCGGCCTCACTCTGGAATGCTGCACCACAAAGGAAGTTTCTATAGTTATTTAAAGCAAGCCAGCCTTTCCCCAGCTATTAAAGAAATTTAATCTTCTTATTCCCTATATGGAAGCAGTCTTTGTTTATATATATAAAAAAAAATCCCCTTGCAATGTCCTATTCCCCTCACCATTAAGTTTTCTGCTCTTTTTCACTTTGGCAAAGAAATTGCGAAGGAATGTGAAAAACTTTTATGAGGTGTTTACCATCAATTACCAGATAATGAAAAACAGCAAAGCTGATGGAAAATAAAAAGGTTATCCCTGGATTTTGGGTTAGATTTTCCTTTTCCCATGGGAAACCCTGTAAGAGCAGGACAAAGAGGAAGCAATCTGCGAGGCTTCTCAGATGGTTCCAGCGAGGCTGAACAGAGGGACAGAGTTATTTTCCACTCCTTGCCTCGCTGAACGCTCAGGGAATCTGCCCCCCCATATATTGTAAGCTGTACCAACAACAGAGAATCAGTTGTATTCTTTGGGAGAATAATTAATTGAAGCTTACAAGGCTTCTTCCACTAGCTGCTCATGAAGACCAAAGCATAGGCAGGGCTATTCTGTTGGGCTGGCTACCAGGCTCACAGGCAGCAAAGAGGAGATGCTGCTGGTTCCTGCTAAATTCCTCCTTTGGTAAACGGGTGAAAAAGATGTTAACAGGAGAAGAATTGCATAGATCAAAGGCTCCATAGCAAAAAAACTTCCTTGTGATGCCTTTTATATTGGTTTTGCAATGAATTTGAGAGATAAATTGCAAGTTATTAAATCTGAATAGCTCTTGGATGTTTTGCTAGGGGTTGTCCTAAATGCTGTGTTTGTGTACAAACAGTGTCCTAACCAGTGTTCCCATCACTATAAAGACAGCTACAGGAAAAAAAAATTGGACATCTCTCTCACAAGAGCAAATCACACCCTTAAAATATATTATTCTTTGTTCATACATCTCATCTTGGATATTCTTGTGACACCTCGGCACGAATTCAAGGAGAAAACCACCACCTTCCGCGCAGACAAATATCCGATTTATAATAAAATTCTAACATTGCGGATCACTCAAGAAATGCCACAGCAACCATTAGTCCAAAGTGCCTGGGAATGGCCACACGGCTACGGGTGCATCATCCAAAAACATATGATACTAAAGCTGATCCAAAAATATAATCTTTTTCATCAAACAGTTTAACCTTCAGCCTTTTGGGTTTTTAATACTAAATAGTTATTATCCAGGAGTCCTGTGTAAGAAATTAATGTATTTTGGAGTTTTATGTAGGGTAGAATAAGAAGCAGAGAAACCAAGAACAAGCTCAATTGACATTGACACCTTTATACACACTCAGAAGGTGAAATCCGATACAAACTGTTAGGGACGCCAAGGGGGAAATAACAACATGGAATTATTATTACATTGTGGGGACATTTTATTTCACATGCCAAGGTTTGAGCACAGATGAGTTCCCTGATGTGCAAGTATCTAGAAGGCACGTTTTACTTCCCAGGAGCTTTACTATAAGCAATACAAATTTTAGCTTGATATCCAAATTGTATTTTATTTTTTTAAGTGGTAAGAGATCCATATGGATTCCTTATCATATCTGTATCCGGCATTATTGTCTCAGAGGTGAAAGGTCACAAACCATCATTAAAAGTAAAATATAACCCTAAATTTCTAAAGCCTACAAGTCATTAAGAAGTAATCTTCCATGAGGCGTTTCTTCAGCTGTAATAATGTAAGCTATGTATTTATTTTTTTAACCCTTTCTAGCTATCTCTGCAGCTCAAAAAACTTACTTCTCTGCTGTGCTTCATGGCCTGGTCAACCATTAATCAAGTCAACCCACATCATCAGAAAAAAACCCCATCTCTATTCTAGACTTTTAGGGAGCTGACCTGATCTCAGTATGACAAAGAAACAAAAATGGCTAATCTCATTCACACAGGCTTTCCTTCTCCCTTCCCAGTGGGGAAGAGTACCCCTTTGCCTATTTCTATCAGCCATGACAAGCTTCTTTTCCCTTGGACATTTGGATTGGAAGAAAGATTGTTTAAGTACCATCCAATCACAATTGAATGACAAGGAGAAAGAAGAGAAAAGCAGATAAGGAGGAGGACTGTAGGTAGGAGCTGAACGGCAAATTTCAGTGACTTGAAAGGCTACAGTATCAGACTTGGGAGGAAGCGGGGGAATAACAGCCCTGGTGGGTGGTGCAGGGAAGCTGGGAATACTGGGAACCAGACCCATGGTGGGAGGCCAATGCGTGGGTTGGCGTGATCAAAGGCACTTGGTTCCCACTGCAAGCACCCCGACAGGAAGCAGCTGGGGCTGAGAACGCTGCTGGAGGAAGGCTGCTCGCAATAAAGAGAGTGCTTTGGTGAGCAAAGGACTGGTCTCATGGTCCCTGGTGAGCCTCTGGTGCTTGCTGGGGAAAGGAAGGGCAGTGGATGTTCTCCACCAGCCTTGGCTGTTCATTACATCTGTTATCAGTGGCTTTATTTCCACTTCTGTTCATATGGTTTTCTCCAAGACAGCCAATTTAAACTTTGTCCTTTTTTGTTAGGTTCTTGCACAACCCAAATTAATTCATCACTACTTTTCTTAAAGAGATGCTCTTTTCATCACCTAGAAAAACTTTCTCAGTTCTCCCACATTAGTTTTTATATTTCACAAGTGACTATATTGCCTCCTTGACTCAAATTTTCTATAGCCATTAACAGCAGTGGTTTGGATGCATTTGAGACCTGTAGATGTTGCCACTAGGAAAAGCAGAGGGTGGCAAAACCACCCAGTTTCAGTAATTTAAGGCATTGACTTTTGCTCTCTCTAAAGATCACAGGCTAAACACCCCATGTCCAAAACTCATTCTTACTCTCAAGAAACTCCAAGGGAAGGCTACTGAGCACATTTTCCCACTTCCAACAGACCGGGTAATTTTTGTAGGTAGGCAGTGGCAATCGACTATCCCCAGTGAAATAACAACAAAAAAAAGCACCTACCTGCTTTCTGGTGGCCACAAGCACAGGGCAGCTCCTCCAGGAAAACAGGAGGATGGCAGATCCCACCAACACCTCCAGCAAACATTGAGTAAAGGCAAGAAAACAAGGTAGGGCCAAGATCCAGGAAAAACGAAGAACAGCTAAAGCAAGAGATGGAGGTTAAAAAGGTCTCGAGGCCAATGGCCAGGAGTGTGAGTGGGGGCCCCAGGTGAGGCTGGTCAGGACCAGTAACACCTGCTAGTGCCCCTCAGGCCCAAACACTTGCCACCCTAAAAGGAAACTTGGTGTGAAGTTCACAGCACATGGTGTGTCTGGAAAAATCTAACCTGAGCGTCCTGGCGTTCTCAGTCGTTGCTTTTAAAAAAAAAATGAGCACCAGGAGAGTCACCTGTCAATCTTTTAAGAAGAAGCAGGTTCAAAATCCAAAGCAAAGAAGTAACAAATCAGAAGGCTGGGTGAAAAAAAAACCTAAAACAAACCAACCTCCTCCCATCAGGTCATATTGTACCTTAAAAATAATGTATTGTTTAATTCTTCTGAAAAAGACAAACAATGCTATATTTACAACATCTCGTATATATATAAATTCCTGGTACAGATCTATTAAGTAAAAAATTTCCTGTATTTTTATTAAGGAAAACTTTTTCCAGCTTTTACACTTTCTGAGGAATAATCACAGGAATATCAAAGGTTTTGAGATGACATAATAGAATATGGGCCATTTGTAAATTCAGAAACTCCTTGCTTTCATTACTGTGTTGCAAAGTTTATCATGACCAGTTTCAGCACCGATTCTTCTTAAACCACAGTGAAAGCTAGAAAACGCAATGGGACCTTGAAATGTCAGATATGGTTCAACCTGTCTCAATTTGGGTGACTCAGTCTTTAAAATTTTATTTCTATACACTTGAAAATGTTACCAGTATTACTTATAACAAACTCCATAGTTTGGCGTTTCAGTACAAATCCCCTTTCTTGTGTGTGTCTCTAAAGACAGTCGTTCATCTTGGTAACAGGGTATACTTTTTTAGATTAACAAGTTACTTCTAATGAGGGTGGTAATTAGCCACCTCTTTTGCTCACTCAAAGTTTCATAGAGTTCAAACACCATTTCAGACATTTCAAACACCACATCAAACATCATGCCCCAAAACTAGGTAATCCTGTATATCCTAGACCTTTATTCGAAATAGTATTCCTAAAGACTGATAAGTCACAAAATATTAACATCACAAAATATAAGAAATACAAGCTTTGGAAAATTAAAAAAGATTACATTTTTAGTTAAAAAACATGATAATATTAAAATATTATTATGAGTCAATTTATTTTTTATTTCAAATCTGAAGTAAAATATGGATTTAATTTTAAAGGAATGCTTTTCTTACAAATTTTGTAGGTGTTGTACATGCCTACTTAATTACAAAATATATATATATATAAAAGAAATACATTTATGTGGCAGCTTTGGGGCCTAGATTACATCTCAAGATGAACAAATAATAACAAAATAGAAGTGCTAACTGTCTTTCACTATACTTCCTTCATTGTCAAATTAATAAGAGTACTGATTTTTGCATTGCTTAGAGATCTTCCGTCAGGAGAGAAAATAGTTTGTTATCAAAAACATCTCTATGAAAATTTAGAGCTGTAATTACTAATACAAACTCAAGAACATACAATTAAATTAAAACTGTGCATCCCGTGGCCCAAACTTATTGATGGATGCTGTCTAGGCACGACTCTCAGTCTTCATCCCAGCTGTACCTGGGAGACATAATTCTCAACTGAAGTAATTCAGATTATTTCTAACCCGGGAGATCTTTCCAGAGAGCAAGAGTCCCTCAAAATCGTCACCTCCCTAGAGGAGCGTGCCTATTGCTGCAGGCAAGCTGCAGGCCTCTCTCTGCTGTAAACCCTTTTATTTGACGGGATGTATTCCTGTGCTTGTCAAACCTGCAGTCGCTGTTTAAAACGCCTGGGAACTGGAACAGTGTGACAATGTCACGGCAGCTACAACAACCTCATATCTGAGAAATAACGTTATCTATGTGTGTGTATATGTATTATGGGTCATATTCACAGTGCATGAAAATATGTAGCGATATGTTCAATGAGGATGCTTCCCAGTATTGTAGTGCAGCATGCGTTTATGGTTTTGGATGCCTGTCCGGTTTTACGCTTTACATTATTTATTCCTTTCATTCCTTTTGTTTTCCCCAGTCAGACACAAAGGGAAGAAGTAGTATCGTGTAACCAGTTAGCTCCTTGTGGACCATAAGCAAATGTCCCCCAGCTGGGTTGCAGACCGCTGCGTGTTACGCTCTTTCCGCTCCACAAATCAGTGCCCCTCTGCCCACGCAGGAGGCAGAAAGCTCCCAGGGAGCTTTCCGCAGCGCTGTTTCCAGGTGGCACATTCGCTGTGCCACAAACGCGAACAATAACGTGGCACGTTCGCTCTCCACCCGTGGCTCCATCCCCTCCGAGAAGAGGAGAGATGCACAGCAACGCGGATGCCGGCAGAGCACCACCCCCCATCCAGAGCCAGGGACCAAGCGCTGCAGGTCACCCGTCCCCACCACTCTGCAGCCAGATCAGGAGCTCGCTGAACACATAGACACAGCCTCTTTTGGCTCCCTTATACTTGTTATATATATCCTTGTCCTGGGCTTCCTTTTTATTTTAGTTTCGCTAAGACTACAGTGCTGCATTTTCACCTCCCAGCAGGCTCGTGCTCCTCACACAATCAGCTGCGTCAAGTTTTACGGGGAGACATTAGCACTTACGTCCATTTCAGTTCACTGTGGCTTTGCCAGCTGTTTATAGGGAGAGGACAAAGCATCCATGGTCAGACAAGTTATCTGTAACCAATCAAACATAAACCTGTTAAAAGTGAGAAAAATATTGTGTCATCAATTCAGTGTATGCCAATGGAGCAAGGAAAAGTAATTTCTTGCTATTCCTGAAGAAAAGCCCTTAAGTTTGAGGGTAGCGTGCTTTCCACATTGCCCTTCAAAAGAAGAAGATGGGAGAAGAAATATTTGCACAGCTATTGCCCAGCACTACCAGGGGAGGACTATCTCCTCTCCCAACAGATTCCACCCAGGGAGGAAGCCAGCGCTTGAAAAACATCAAGTTTTCTCACTAATTTAACTCAGGTCACAATTTGTCTTCATAAAAACCAAAATTTCAGTTTGTTTCTATGCTTGGCTTTGTTCTCTTTAATTATCCTATCCTCTCTCTCACAAGTAAAAATAAATACTCTGGAAAATATTTGCAGTCCGACTGCAAGAGCCATTGTTTTAACTCTCAGATGTCTCATCAGTATTCCTAAAAGTGTAGAAACATTGTGCATAGATGTATTATAATATAAACCAACCTTTCAAGGGAAAGATGTCAGGATTTGACATGTACAAACATGGGAACCTTCAAAGTTGTGTGTTGGGGTGGGTTTTTTGTTTTGTTTTTTTTTTTTGGCTTTAAGTTGGCTTCTGTCACCAATTCATCCCACATACAGTTCTTGGGTAAGCCACCTTTTTGTTGTTGTTCTTTTTGTTCCTCAAAAGGGAAAATCTGTGTACCTATCAATCTATGCACGGTATCTATTTAATCTATGGCAACGATTCAACTTTTTTTGTACACAGCTTTCAGTTATTCACGGCTCGCTGTCAAGACGAGTGCATGCCTATCAGTCTCTATCAATACACAGTGGATGAATATGACATCGCATTTTTTTTTCCCAGTGCCACCAGGTTCAGTATGTAATAAAAGCTCAGAGTTTAGGTGAAATCATGGTACCCTGGCCTCAGATTTACATGAAGCTACTCGGAGCGGGGATTTGGGGGCTCTTTCATAGCAGGCTGTATGTGCTTTATTCCTTGGAGACAAAGCAAAGGTTTGGTATGGTTATTTGGGGCACACAGAACCCAGGTAGAGTGCCTTGGTGTAAAGGGTGACAATCCCGTTTTCTCTCTCTCTCAACAGTCCAGGACAGAGGGGCAAGTGCCAAATGCTGGGTGAGCTTTACTCTGGCTCGGCCACAGGGGCAAAATTTTGCTTAAACTTGATGCCTTATTCTTCTGCTGACTAAGTTACTTCTTACTGGTTAGTTCACAGGGGTTTTGCATCTCTACTGTAAACTCATTCCGTCGACTTGCAGTAAGTAATGGCCTTTTCGTCAGCTGCAGAGATCATAGTTAAATTAACATTAAATTCCTATTTTAGGAAATCCCTCCAGTTCAGACTTCTTATATCGGGCCGGGATAGCTTGAGGACCCTCACACAGGTGCAACTTCAAATAAAAACTCATCAGTATATCAACTTCCCTTCATTATTTGTTGCAATATTTCACTGCACTGGGTAAAACAATATGCATTGTGGTGGTGATCACTGATGACTATGTTGATAATTTCTTTAATAAAAGGTGTAAATTTTAATAACTGTCATTCCAAGCATAATTTATTCCTATTGTTTGATATGCAACAAACAAAGCTTGTAACTCAGACTGGCCGTATTTATTTATTTGTCGCTTTCCTTTGGTTCTTTCTTTTTTATTTTTATTTTTGGTCTCCAGAAAATCAGTAAAGCCGTTACACTAATTGAGCAGAATCGTTTGGAGAAACACTGTGGGGAATTCTGATAGGACATTTAAATACACATAGTTAAAATAAAGATGGTAAAACTCATAGCTCATGTAATATTTGATTTATGGAATGCATAGACCATGAAGAGTACCCCTTCCTTTGACTGTATTTCTAATCAAAGTCCATGGGACTCCCTGCTCACCAACAGGCGCAGGTCAGGTAGAAACAAGAAGGTAAACCCATAAGACCTGTGGCCACCTCTAGTTTGAAAACAGGATGCATGAACTACCCCTTAATGCAATACAGAAAGGACCTTCTAAGGTTGAATCTCAAGTTGGCATGCAGCAATTCGGGCCGCTTTTGCTCTAACTGTAGAGGATGATGGACGCCATTTAAAATAGCTTAAAGAATAGTACCTAGGGAAAAGCTGGCAGCAGATTTTCTTGTTTCCGGCCATCCTTGTTTAGGCAGTAGTAAGCCTTGTGGCTTGGTTGCGCGGGCAAAGATAGTCATAGCAAAGGCAGATCTGGAGCATACAGTACTTGAACAGTTACATCAAGTGACTATACTCTTCAGTACCGCAGAGAAATCAAATGAGCAGAAATTCATCCATTGTCATTAACGTCACGCTTTAATAACTTTCCAGCAGCCAAATCAATTTTGTGATGTAAATAAAAATACTTATGAAATGTATTGTGATGTGGCATGGATTTATTCAAGATTTGACACAATACACTTAAACCTAGCCTTCATGAATATGGACACTGTGAATGCACTGTGCTTTATAATAATGGGGCCTTGTATGCTATAGATTTGAAAGCTTGCTTTGAACTCCTTGAGTTTATATAGTGTGAGAGAGATTATTACGAAAGCGGTAATGAGAACAAGAGCAAAAGGGGGAAAATAGGATCTTCTGGCAGGATTCAGTAGCAGTTACTTTGTCTTCTCAGTCTATGATTTCTCAAGATTCTGTTTTTAAAACCAATCATTCCAAATATGGGTTTTTAAGTTGTTTTTTTTTTTTAATTGAACTTCTCTTACATAGAGAATTTCCTCCTTTGCATCTAGAGCTTGTTTTTTCAAATGCAGATCTCTTTCACAGGATGAACTTTCCCAGTCAAAGCTTCATAACTCATTTTTGTTATTCTGTGCCTATCTCACACACATCCCGTAAAGGAGATGTTCCCAGGGTACTTAAACCAGCTACAGGAGTCAAAGTTGCCTTCAGGCTAAATCCACTCTAACACAAATTTCATGGAAAAACTTCTAGTACTTTTCGCAGGCTATGAAACTATCATGACTGTTCAAGTCTCAAAATCAGAACAGCAAAGAAGCAGAAATTCCCATTTCCTCATCTCCAGTGACAAAAATCAACAGCAAAAAAACAAAAAAACCACAAAATAAAAATAAAAACTGCATGCATATTTCACTATGTTTCTAGCTTAGATCATTTAATGTTGAAAAGACAAAACATATGCACAGTATGTTTCATAACAACATTTTCCTTTAGATTAAAAAACTTTTAAAAAATTATTTGTTGAAGTGATTCACCCTTGGGAAAAAGAAAAAAAAGGGTTTTAACTGACAGAGAAAAATAATGTTGGTGCAGTCAACGTTTATAATATTGGTTTTACAGATGCAAATTAGTCTGAGAACTGCAAAAATTGAGAATTTTCAATCTTTTCGATGTGCTCTGTACAACAATTACAACTTCAGCACAACCTAGTATTCAAATGTAAATGCTACCGTGTCTATTAGTAGCTGGGTCAAATGTTCACGTGTGTTTCGAATGCTCAGTTAGAACACTGTTGATCCTCTCTCTTAATTCAAAGCCAAGCTATTTTAATGAAATTCTTGTGTTATTTTCCAGTAACAACAGGCTTAATTTAGTACAATTTTTTTTTCTAACATGAAAGCATACATTTTGTAATTAAGTTTTCACTACCTAATTATCATTTCCATGAAATTGTCTGTGAAATTAGTAGGCATAAAATACTTTCTACAGTGCCTGAGCGGCTTAGAAGAGTACATCTCATTTTCAGAAGATACTGAAGAGCTCAGATTGCACTGACTTTCTGTAGGGCAGAGACTTTTAAGTCACTTGGGCATTTTTGTCGATAGCAGCTGATTCAGCGTAGAAAACATCATGAAATGCCGAAATCTCTCTCTATATTACATCCTTGTTTATTGAAGAAGTTACTGTATACCATTGAGCTTTAGATTAGGCTCATCCATGTATCAAAACAACACACTTATAAGTGGTCTGAACATTTTTGTGCTTTTGACAGCTGAAAACAGACACTAATCTTTTGATACCAAATGCTAATCCATAGCGTAATAACAGTTATAAAATCACAGAATGGTTTAGGTTGAAAGGGTCCTTTAAGACCATCTAGTTCCAACCCCCCTGCCCTGGCCAGGGACACCTCCCACTAGACCAGGTTGTTCAAAGGCCCATCCAGCCTGGCCTTGAATGTCTCCAGGGATGGGGCATCTGCAGCTTCTCTGGGCAGCCTGTTCCGGTGCCTCACCACCCCCACAGTAGAGAATTTCTTCCTGATACCTAATCTAAATCTACCCTCTTCCAGTTTGAAGCCATTACCCCTCATCCTATCATTACACGTCTTTGAAAAAGTCCCTCTCCAGCTTTCTTATAGTCCCTCTTCAGATACTGGAAGGCTGCTGTAAGGTCTCGCCAGAGCCTTCTCTTCTCCAGGCTGAACAGCCCCAACACTCGCAGCGTGGCTTCATAGGAGAGGCGCTCCAGTGCTCTGATCATCCTCGCGGCCCTCCTCTGGACTCAATCCAACAAGTCCCTATCATTCTTGTGTGAAGGACTACAAAGTTGGATGCAGTACTCTAGGTGGGGTCTCACCAGAGCACACTAAAGGGGCAGAATCATCTCCACCAACCTGATGGCCACTCTTCTTTTGATGCAGCCCAGGACATGGCTGGTTTTCTGGGCTGCAAACACACATTGTCAGCTCCTGTTGAGCTTCTCATCCACCAACACCCACAAGTCTTTCTCCTTGGGGCTTCTCTCAATCCATTTTCTTCCCAGCCTGTATTAGTCCTTGGGATTGCCCCGACCCGGGTGTAGGACCTAGCACTTGGCCTTGTTAAATTTCATCAGGTTGTCATGGGCCCACCTCTCAAGCCTGTCAAGGTCCCTCTGAATGGCATCCCTTCCCTCCAGCATGTCGACTGCACCACACAGCTCGGTGTTGCTGGCAAACTTGCTGAGGGTGCACTCAACCCCCCTGTCCATGTCGAAGATGTTCAACAGCACTGGTCCCCACACTGACCCTTGAGGAACGCAGATCACATTATATGGTGTCTGAATGTATACATATACAAGAAAATCTTAAGAGAAGATATATGATCAACCCCAGTATGAATATATGCAAGCAATACCATGAGGGGAAGAAAGTAACTATGGCAATGCAATTAAGGCCACTGAAATGACTACGAGATTGAGCCATAGCAGAGGAACACGGCTGTAATTGCCTCTCTCAGCCACTTCTGAGCTGATGATGACCCAATTTTATTCATCTGTTACCATCCCGAAATACAGTTATTTTAGCAGTGACTTTATGCTTGTACCCCATCAAGGCAGAAAAAGATGATGAAACTTAATGTTAGAACTGGAGATTGTATTGCTCTTCAGCAGTAGGTGCCTTGTGAGATTCTTTGCCTGAAATTATTTTAATTTTCTTAAACCTAGTTCTGTTCAGATTAGACAGTTCTCAGTCACTTTTTAACTTTTCGTGTCCCAGTTTTGTGTATTGACGATTCATTCATGACCTTCATTGTGACCTAGACCTTGCAAAGGTGTCTGCTTTCATGTATGTCTGCATGGAAATAGAGGGTTCACCCGCTCATGCCAGAATGCTGAATGGCTTGGTTGTATGGATCATTTATAAATCTAAATGCATACTTTTTATATCTAGATCTTTCCTCTTTTTTTTTTCTTTACCATAAAAAAAAAAAAATTGACAAAATGTTTTTTACAGAAAATTATTTCTTTTCTTAGAAACTTGGAATTTGTCATTGAAATATCAGATACATGTCCCCATGCGCACACATCCACCAACACAAGAGTATTTTTCTTGTCACAAAGAACATCCAGGCATAGTTACTCTCCTATATGCTTGTCTTAAAGTATACATAGTGTATAAATCAAACTTAGTTTTCACGGTAGATGCATCCATGCAGAATCAATGTAACTGTGATACAGCCTTCCCTGTAGATATGAATTAATGGTGGAAATGCTGCACATCATTAATGATAATATCCCCTCTCCTCCTATTCCCAAGATCATAAAAATGTGTTTCTTTCTTACTCTCATGTAGGGAGCTCCTCAAACCTCAAGAGATCCAACTTGAAGAAATTCACTAAACAGATTCCAGGCTTGTTTTTTTTTTAAAGCCCCATATCAGGGTTCCTGAATAGTTTGAGTATGGTCTTGAATAATTCATTCCCAAACCTTTGTTGTTTCATCAGATAGTAGATTTCCAAAGAAGTCTGTCTCTGTTCCTCAGCTGGCTAACATTATGTCTTGTACATTCCCATTTCAGAAATATGTTTCTAATTAATCCACATAATAAGAGTTTCCTGTGCAGGGAAAGAGATGGGGAAAACAAATAGTTTTGAAAGTGGAAGTTTTATTCCATTTAGGCCTGTTAGACATCAGCTTCATTCGTCTAAAATAATGAATACGGAAAGTGAAAAAAATAAACATATTTTTGTTCTGCAACATGATCTGTAGACTTACTTGTGGTAAGGAAGAGAATCCCCCTTCCTGAAATAAAATGACTTTCCACCAATGAATTTTATTTTCCACCACTGGTGGAAAAGAAAAAGACTATAAATATTTGTCAAAGGGAGCTTCCTCGCCTGTTGGCTATGAAAGCTTATACTGGAGCATGGAGTTAGAAAATAGATCGTGTTTCATCATTCCATCCTTACAGCAGCCCTTAAGGGTGGCAGCAGAACAAGTCTGCTGAGTCTGAACTCCCATCCTCTGAGACTTCAGAAAAGATGTTGACTCTAAATCAACTTTCTACCATCCTTCTGGTTTTGCCACCTTCTAGTCACCTGCTAACTGTTAATATGTTTTTCACTTTCCTCATACTTTGAAATTCATTTCTTAAGCAAATCAGCAGATGTTAGCCCTACTTATTTAAAAAAAAGGGGGAAGAAAAAAGAAACAATAAAGGTGTCCCAATGCCTCAGGATCTTTTTTGCAATACATGCTGCACAGTCTTTTTTACTCTTTCTTCTTTTTTTCATTTCCTCAATAACAGTGTTTGTTAACTAAAAATGTTTAAACCATGTCAGATTTGGCTTGGGATTTACCACAGACAGAAAGTTCATTCAAATCTGTGGTTAGTCTGACAGTGTTTGGAATAGGAAGTTAAAGGAGAACATAAGTTGTTGCAGTTGTTTTCTCAATCAAAAGGAAAGCTAGCGGAACTTGCTCATTGCTCATGTGCTCATGAATAACTTATTCAGAACACTGTGTTACTGGAAAAATATCCTCTGGGCTGCCACAGATCCACAAGTCACTGGAGAGCCAAAAGTAGACAACGTCAAAATGAAAATATTGCTCTTTTTTAAAGTTTATTTTTAAAGGAGGAATAGTTTTCTTTTCATAAGTCTCTTATGATCCTAATAATATTAGCACAAAGATACACATACACCCTTTTTTTTTGAGGGGGGGGGCGGAATTATTCTTTTTGTATCTCTGTTTCTTGCATCAAGTGCCAAATTTGTGCCTTGTGATCAGAAAACTAATATTTTAGGTATGTTTTGCATTTCATCACAAGTATCACAAGCTGATTCAAAAAATTTGTATGGGATAACTTAGACCCCTGCCAAATTCATGCCACTTATTTCCTATTCCAGGTAAACCCTAGAGTGTCTCTCATGAGCTGCTCATCACAATGTTCTGACATGCAAGAAATTGTGCCAAAGAACTCTGTGCCTTACCATTCAATGGTTTCACTGCGTTATGATGAAAGTATTAACTATTGCAAGATACAGACAAGTACAAAAGGAAATTTAATGTTAGGGCTTCGAAATTTGGATGGAAGTTGCAATAAATACTGAAATGAGAAATTATTACAAGAGGGAAACTGTATTTCTTGCTGGTAAGAAGCAACTTCAGTATTATGCAGGAGATAATATCTCTTATTTGGCCAACTAACAAACTTTAAAGAAAAATCAGACTCTCGATTGTAAAAGATTTTTTTCAGGTCAGAAATACAAATGCTGTTATTCAAAGATAAGTACGAGTACTGAACAACTGCTTGAGATTGACTTGATAATATTACACAGAGCATCTGAAAAAAACATTCACCTTTCCAGAGTCTTACATTTCGAACTAAATATTTGTTATAATAAATGTTTTCTTTTATAGTTTTTTGTTGTTTTTATTTTTCTTTTTTTTCTCCAATTGTCTTCAAAGAATAGAGGAAAATGTCCCAAACAGCTCTTCATTCTCTTTGATACGGCCAGGATACATACCCTTAAACAAGTTCTACCTTAGGTAAGTAATCCCCTGAGATAGGCTATCGCTTTCCATTGTCTTCAAAGGACCTATTTTAAATTTGAGGTACTTTGCAAATATAGGGCAATATGAAAGAAAAAATTCTAAAGGGCAGGAAAATAATAAAAAAAAAGTATTGTGTACTCAGAGGTAGCATTACCTATATTGTGTCACTCTTCTGAGCGTGAAAGAGCAGAAAAAAGCTTGGAGCTGTATTCAGTAATAAATGTCAACCTGTCCTTTGCCTTCAGTCATAGCAACTAATTAATCATGCACCTTTTCCTATTTCATTTTTTGACAAAATAACTTTTGAACGTGTGCAGAGAAGTTAATTGGTATTCCAATCTTTTGCTTTTATACCAAAGCTTCTATTCTGCCATTGTAGTATTATAATGTTTATGTGGTCTCTGATCATCATCTTCTTACTTAAACAACTACCTCTAGTGTGACCACAAGCCAATTGTGTACAGAAAAATACCAAACTAAGCCATGGTTCTTCCGGAAAGTTGAAGTGTACTCCTAGATATTCCCATAGCAGGTCTTTCTTTCTTAATACTGGATTGGTATCAGACTAATCATGGGTGGTGATCTTTGAAGGGAACAGAAGGACGTTGAATATGCAAATGCAGCTACAGCAGACAATGCTGTGCACACAATTTTGATTGTACAAGCAGCCCAACAGTCCATTAAACACTCCACACAGCTTTCATTACAGCACAGCCCCTAACCCTGGATTTTACTTTGTATTTTTCAAGAGACTAGGTCTAACTTCACCTTTAATCCAATTTTCATAAGAGGAAGACAATTCACTCCTACGTAATCAACAATGTAATTAATTACAAGCATTCATTAGGCATCCTCCATCTGAAAGATGAACAAGCCTGATGGCGTTTATGAGTCTGCACTGGTCTTTAGCAAAACGTAAACTGACTGCAGACAATGAGATGGAATGGGATAGATGCACTAGCTGGAAGTATTTACAGGTGGCTATTAAAAGCAGACATATGTAATAAGGCAGATAAAATGTCAAAAATTAAGTTTAGCTAACCTACAATGCTGTAGTTTTTGCAGTGAGCTTTCAAACACCTTTTGACTCATAGAAATCAACCCAAACTACATTCCTACCCAAGGTAGAGGAAGATCAGCTATTTGTAGGCAGTCAGAACACAAGAGTATCTGTTCCCTAGGTACACACAGCTTACTGAGGATATATGCATTCAAAGTCAGATTTTGGAGGCAAGTCTCCCAAGACCATGAGCAAACCCATCAAAGGAATTGGTGAAACCTGTACTGAATCCACTTCCATGTTCTGAACCAAATGGGAAAACAAACGATTTCTTTGCTGACGATTTGTTGTTACAAAAAACATTAAGGACACACTTCTGTTTAAAATAAAATTAATCTAGGCACAGTCATCAGAGTTTAATTAGAGAGCATGAATTATAGAACATGTGCTGCTGCTGTTGCTCTCTTCAAGCTTTAAAACTAAGCCATGTAGCTCAAATCACAGAATGACAAAAGGGCATGTTGTTCTGAATCATTTTCTAATATTCTTTTTCTCCTTTTGACTGCAGCCTTTTCAGCAGTAAAATCAATAGAACATGCTAAAAGCAAAAAATATTAAAGGCAAATCTCCTTGCATATGCAGAGGGAAAACATTTTGAACAAACCAAAGCTAAACAATGAACCTTTACCAAGTCAAGCTTTGCCATAATTAGTATAACTTTCCCCAGTTCTTTGCTTACAACTGCAGTGTCTGTTTGATCCTAGAAAGTACATACAGATTTTAACACACCTGCCCACTTCTCAGTAAAATGCAGCTTCCATGTGCGTAGTGTAAGTTTTTCTCTCTGGTGATGTCTGGCCTAGGAAAGATCTTGTCAAGAGAGGACTTACTGAGCCCAGTCAGGCATTGCCTGGGGTAACTTTAACGTGTCTATTCAGAACCCTTGGAAGAGAGCAGACAACTCTGGCTGAATATATGAACCATTTTATAACAGAACTCTGGGTTATTGATCCACAGATTATGCGGCGCAATTGTTAAATAGGAAAACATTTCAAATAAGAAAAGAGAAAAAATTAGTCTTGCCAGGCTTTTAAATTTTCTGCTTATGCTTGCAAAGCAACTCTCTAGCTATTTTAACTATTTCTTCCTTAATAAAAATATTTTTTTGTTTTAGATGAGATGATTTACCACTAGGTACTATAAGTTACTGGTCTCTTTCTTTTTTTTCCTGTTTCTAGACCACTGCATGTTTGATAAACTCAGTTTCTCTGGTCATGCTGTATTCCCAGCATCCCTAAACGCTTACGTTTAGCCATTTGGGTTTGTTTGTGTTTGTTTTGTTTTTTTTTTTTTTCTGTCCCCAGGAGATATTGTCCTTCATGACTTTGCTACGAGAAGTCCCACTGTAGCCATGACTCTGCCAGATCCCTCTGCAGAGTGGGAGTTCTATGTACTGTACAAGTCTGTAGGCACCAAGCAAGAGATAAAGCCTTGTACTGCTGAAGTCAACAGCAAAGCTCCGGGGGGGTATCCAGGGTTTGAATGTTTTTAAGCAACACGAGATTAGTGGGTAAGGTACTTTAGTATGGTGTAGATCTAACAGCTGCAAAATGCTACATCTCTGTGAGGTCAAGTTGATGTCTTTCGTTGCAGTAATCTGCTCTTGTCCTTTTTCATACAAGTCTATATTCATAGAATCATAGAA
>VXBO01000944.1:355-15093 GCA_013400135.1 Rhinoptilus africanus
CACACACGTATATAACTCGGGCAAGAACATACTGCATCTGACAATTTTCTTCTTGCAGTGTAATTGAGTTGTTCCCACAAACAAAAAAGCTACCTTTTCAGAAATGCATGGCTTTGTAATCACTAGCTAAGTATTTAAAAATTCTACAGCAAACAAGATATAAAATTATCAAACAAGACACATGACAGCATTCTTTTGAGCAGAAGCATTTCTAGCAATAGATTTACAATGAAGCATGGAAGCACTGTAATAATTAGGTTTTACTACCATTCATATGGATAACACAGTCAGCATTGAGAACTGACTATTGGTAAGTTATCAGGTGGTAATAAATGGGGGCAAATAGAGAATGAATATTTGAACTGAGCACATTATTGAAGAGCTAAGAAGAAAGTGAAAGTGAACACGGCTTAAAAAGTTAGTATGTTTTAGCCACAGGAACTCTAGCAGTAAGAGGACTGCAAAGCACCAAGAGCTTAATGACAAACTGAAGTAGGTGCTCAGACAGAAGCACGTCCTGGAAAACTGCCACAGAAAATACAAGTAGGCAAGGCTATTAAGAACTAACTCATTATTCAGCAATTTATGCCTCTGCATATTTTTTTTTAACATCACACAAATAGCCACTTAACGTAGCTGTAATGATTTTCCTTTGTATAAGTATTCTGTACAGCTTTTAATCTTTAAGGAGCTTCATACATTAATGTACGTACCGTTACTAATTAATAATGCTGTGTATTCAACACTGATTAATAATTTTTAAATTGAGCAATATGAGCATTCAGGGCCAAATAAAAGTGCTTTTGTTGCACATAATTAGAATCTGACATGGTCAAAAACAAATACACAACCACCCTGCCAGAAATGGTTTGCCTTTGGAATCAAAACACGCTTCATTCTGGTAGCTTTGAAATATTCTGGGAAGCAGAAATTAACTTAAAGTACCAAAAATTCTCCAGTTGTGACAAACTGTTATTTTAACAGCCCTCTTCAAAGTCAGCATGCACATAGCAGCAGTTGATACAAAACCAAACCTCTGCAGAAAGAGTCCAACTTTACTGGAAACCCAATTTAAATATGAACTCCAACTTTTATGGGGTTTATAACTAAAAATCAGATACCTGGAGTAGTTTTATACTTGACCAACAGTCAATATAATATAACTAAGAATGAAAAACATAACAATCAAGCATGAGACTTCAGTGGTGCTGTGATAAACTGTTACACGGCAATTCAATCAGAAAAGATTTAATAAACCTTGACAGAACAGAGAATCTCATAGAGATGAGCAATCGGAGTAAGGCTATCTGGGCAAGGGAAAAGGCTCCCATTGAAAAAGTGGTACTTCCTTTTGCGTAAAATGTTTAACTTGAAATTATATTAAGTGCGAAATGAAAATGCTAACTGTTTGAGTAGAAAAATCAGTAATTAATTCCTAGAGGTAAAATGCATTTTTGCTTTAGAAGAGCTCTAAGAAAATCCTGAAAATAAAATTCAAAACCAGTGAGAATGAGAAAAAAATACGGTAATTCTATTTTATGTATAGTTAACTGCACATTAGTAGGAGACAAACTGGAATAGATAACTAATCCATTACATCTGTTTTCATATAAGGGGCAGCAAAAGTTTTTAAGAGAATAAATGGATTATTTCCCCCAGCTCTTTGTAAACTGCAACAGGACTTCTGTTTAAGATAATTCCTTCTGAGAGTAAAGAAGAACTCAACAAAAACTGCATCAGAACTCAAGCAGTAAATAAGTGTGTATAGTTCCTTCCAAGAAAAATAGGGTAGCAAATCTGTGTAATGGCTGACCTTGTTCATGACACAAACTAGTTGTTGATAGACAGGGACTTTAATGTATTGTGGATTTGCCTGTACTCTGAAAGGATTACAAATACAACTGTCAGGGTAAAAAACATCATGTGTTTCCCCATCCTATTGGTATCACGTTCAACAAAAAAAGCATACCAATTGGAACACAGAATGCTTATATGAGAATTAAGCAATTAACTCACAGGACAAAATAACAAACTGAGGTTTGGGGAGAAAAAAAAATAGAGGAGCTTACATTTCTATAGAACCCTACNACACAGCATAGGATGGAGAAACACGGGGACCATTTTATATACCCTTGAACCCTTTCCCATCAAATGTTTTCTAAAGAAATACAGTAGACATGCAATATCTGTCTGTCTTCAAGGTTAGCAATGAACAACAGAAGCATTCAAAGTGAAGAAACAAGTTTTCTTATATTTCATTCGGGTTTCTATGGCACTACTATTACTGCTTTGTCAACTTAAAAGACAGAAATGTGCCAGAATAAGCAAACTATACCTGAATGAGTCTCAAAGAAGAGAGTCTAGCTTCTGGATTTCAGCAATGAAACAGTAAAGAAGTGAACATGCATCAGGTACAACAAAATACTAATGGTTGATTAATAAAAAGAAGAAATGAAAGACACATGGACAAAACTAAGTTAAAGCAGCATGAACTGTAATTATCTAGGTATGCACATAAAACAGCCACTTGAATTTCTAGCAAAACACAAAATCACAGTAGGTTACAATATACACATGCGAAACAAAATGAAAAGAGCAAATAACAACATCATATTGCACAATTAGGAAAACTGACTAGAAACTACATGCTAAGCATGCTAAAAAGCACCTTTTACAAGTTTAGAGAAACAAAAGCCTTTTCTAGTCACAGCCTAACATGCTGATACTTAGGCCACAGAAGCTGAATTTGCTTACCTCCTGTAAAAGATCTGCCTGTTCAATGGCTTTGAGAACATTTTTCTTGGAAGTCTCCTGAACTTCCCCCCCTAAAAGGAACTCATCCAGAATGAAATAGGCTTTTTCAAAATTGAAGATGATATCAAGTTCACATACCTAAAAAGAACATCAAGCATTATTAGAAAATGAGAGACTATCTATTGAGGTATATGCTCTTCACAAAACTTAACTTATTCACAGCTTCACCAAACTTCACCAAATCAAGATGTTGGACTCACACTAAAACCTTTTAAGAATTGAGGCAACAAGAAAAAAACAAAAAAGAATATCAGTCCTTTGAGAAAAAAATTAATGAAAAATCTTTTCTTTGCTTAAGGTAAAAACAGTTATAGCAAGCTCTTTGACAGACATTTTCATTGTTAAAAAGTGTTCATTTCACAACTGTCAATCTGACGTGGCTCTTCATGAGGCAAGAGAATATCCCTAATTAAAGTTCTCCTCTTGCCTGCAATATCCAAGGACAGATCATGCAATCTTACAGAAAAATTTAAAAACACAATCTCAGATTTCTTACTCATCCTGTGCATTTCCTAGTCAGAAGGACTAGGAAAGCAGAAGGATAAGCAGCATTTTTCTAAAAGTGCTTATGTACAGTTGTTTGTGTTTGCTATCTGGGTAAGCAGATGTCTGCCTTCTCTTTCCTTACCCCTCCTGATAGTTAACAACCAACTGCCTCCTTCGTAAGCAGATGTAAAACGGGCTCACACACTAGAGCAGTGCCAGGGAGAAGAAATCTGGGCGCCTAGACAGCAAACTAAGGATAAGATTTTACCTGACCTTGAGTGAGACTACTACAAAATGAAATAAATACAGGCAATTAACACCAGATCAATAACAGTTCTTCTCCCAAATTAGCAATTTAATTTTGCATTTTAACAGTTATATAGGCAACTATTATTTTAGTTTGGCCAAGCAAGCAACATAAAATGTGTAACATACACCTTTTCAACAGCTAATTGATCATGTTTTTTAAAAGCACTGAGGGCAAAACAAAATGACATTATGTAATGAGACTGTGAATCTGTAAAAATTAAAAAGAAATTACTAACTCACACTGCCAAAATACTTGTCAAGAAGTTCTACATAGCGATGAATTATTTCCAGAGTTATTAGTTCATTGTCCTGATCTTCAATAGCACAGCAGAAATACAGGCTTGCGTATCTGTAACAACAATATAATTCTGGTGTTAGCGTAAGAACACAAGCAAAGNTTAAAGTTCATAATCCCTGTTAAACTGTATGTTCCACTGTTCCCTATTAAACTGTAAGTTCCACACAACACTGATGATTCCCCCCAGCATATCAGAATTTTGTGACTTACATTTAGACATTCAAGGACCTTAACACTGACCTCAAGACTACAGCAATTAAGTAAAAAAAGAAAAAAACAAACAAAACCAAACAACAACACAGCATAGGATGGAGAAACACGGGGACCATTTTATATACCCTTGAACCCTTTCCCATCAAATGTTTTCTAAAGAAATACAGTAGACATGCAATATCTGTCTGTCTTCAAGGTTAGCAATGAACAACAGAAGCATTCAAAGTGAAGAAACAAGTTTTCTTATATTTCATTCGGGTTTCTATGGCACTACTATTACTGCTTTGTCAACTTAAAAGACAGAAATGTGCCAGAATAAGCAAACTATACCTGAATGAGTCTCAAAGAAGAGAGTCTAGCTTCTGGATTTCAGCAATGAAACAGTAAAGAAGTGAACATGCATCAGGTACAACAAAATACTAATGGTTGATTAATAAAAAGAAGAAATGAAAGACACATGGACAAAACTAAGTTAAAGCAGCATGAACTGTAATTATCTAGGTATGCACATAAAACAGCCACTTGAATTTCTAGCAAAACACAAAATCACAGTAGGTTACAATATACACATGCGAAACAAAATGAAAAGAGCAAATAACAACATCATATTGCACAATTAGGAAAACTGACTAGAAACTACATGCTAAGCATGCTAAAAAGCACCTTTTACAAGTTTAGAGAAACAAAAGCCTTTTCTAGTCACAGCCTAACATGCTGATACTTAGGCCACAGAAGCTGAATTTGCTTACCTCCTGTAAAAGATCTGCCTGTTCAATGGCTTTGAGAACATTTTTCTTGGAAGTCTCCTGAACTTCCCCCCCTAAAAGGAACTCATCCAGAATGAAATAGGCTTTTTCAAAATTGAAGATGATATCAAGTTCACATACCTAAAAAGAACATCAAGCATTATTAGAAAATGAGAGACTATCTATTGAGGTATATGCTCTTCACAAAACTTAACTTATTCACAGCTTCACCAAACTTCACCAAATCAAGATGTTGGACTCACACTAAAACCTTTTAAGAATTGAGGCAACAAGAAAAAAACAAAAAAGAATATCAGTCCTTTGAGAAAAAAATTAATGAAAAATCTTTTCTTTGCTTAAGGTAAAAACAGTTATAGCAAGCTCTTTGACAGACATTTTCATTGTTAAAAAGTGTTCATTTCACAACTGTCAATCTGACGTGGCTCTTCATGAGGCAAGAGAATATCCCTAATTAAAGTTCTCCTCTTGCCTGCAATATCCAAGGACAGATCATGCAATCTTACAGAAAAATTTAAAAACACAATCTCAGATTTCTTACTCATCCTGTGCATTTCCTAGTCAGAAGGACTAGGAAAGCAGAAGGATAAGCAGCATTTTTCTAAAAGTGCTTATGTACAGTTGTTTGTGTTTGCTATCTGGGTAAGCAGATGTCTGCCTTCTCTTTCCTTACCCCTCCTGATAGTTAACAACCAACTGCCTCCTTCGTAAGCAGATGTAAAACGGGCTCACACACTAGAGCAGTGCCAGGGAGAAGAAATCTGGGCGCCTAGACAGCAAACTAAGGATAAGATTTTACCTGACCTTGAGTGAGACTACTACAAAATGAAATAAATACAGGCAATTAACACCAGATCAATAACAGTTCTTCTCCCAAATTAGCAATTTAATTTTGCATTTTAACAGTTATATAGGCAACTATTATTTTAGTTTGGCCAAGCAAGCAACATAAAATGTGTAACATACACCTTTTCAACAGCTAATTGATCATGTTTTTTAAAAGCACTGAGGGCAAAACAAAATGACATTATGTAATGAGACTGTGAATCTGTAAAAATTAAAAAGAAATTACTAACTCACACTGCCAAAATACTTGTCAAGAAGTTCTACATAGCGATGAATTATTTCCAGAGTTATTAGTTCATTGTCCTGATCTTCAATAGCACAGCAGAAATACAGGCTTGCGTATCTGTAACAACAATATAATTCTGGTGTTAGCGTAAGAACACAAGCAAAGTGAACACACTTGAGATGCATTACTTTCTCATCAGTCTTCCATACTCAAGTTCACCATACTGTTACTCTAAATCAACAACGGTGCAAGTTCTACCAAAGAATGGCTGAAAGACCAGCAGACATATGCATATACAAAAGGGATCTGCCTCCTTGATCCGAACAAGACTTCAGTCTTTACCATCCTTTTGATGATGGCATTCAATTAGCCTAAGAAGTGGCGGGAAAAGGAAACGTATTTGAATTTTTTGGCCTCCTGGCAGAGTTCTGAGGCAAGATATTTTCTCTACTATCTGTAACATCCAAACACTGGTATATTAATCAACAGATTCAATCTTCGATTTGTATCACACAAGCTACCACACAGAGATAATAAAAACTATAGAAAATGCCTTGGGAATGATAAATTGGATTTGTTTTTACAGAGCATTTAACAAATGCCAGCTTCAAACTGTTGGAGTTGCAACAAATTGCAAACTCCAAAATTAACACTAATGTCATATACCCCAATTGCTATTAAGTCAACAATTCAGTCACTACCAACTGTTCCGGTAGCAGACTAACAAGAAGCCATCAGCTAATTTCTAGCAATCCCCTTCCACCTTGGAAGGCAAGGTATTGTTTATTTCAGATACAATCTTGAGTTCCACTTTAACAAAAAGACCATCTGATTCTATTGTGCACTACCATACACTTGTTCAAGTCATGTGTAAAAAAGATGATGCAACAACAAAACAGGAATGAAAGCTGAAAAAAACATTTAGTCTTTTCCAAAGTGCCAAAACCATATGCCATACAGACACACATGGCACAAATGAGATTTCAAATAACACCTGTTGTAACTGATGAACCAGAAACAACTTTTTTTTGCCTGTTTAGAGAGGACAACTGGCCACATTAAGAACTCTTTGAGTAGACAGCCCTATTTAAAAAGAAATCATTCAGATGTGAATGCCAAGTTTAAGATGCGTATTTTTTTCCGCTACACAGAAACACATAAGCCTTTTTAAAAATTACACATATTTTATTCAGCTGGGTTTTGGCTAGAATTCTTGCAAAAAAACCTTGTATTTTGTAGCATGCTCGAATTTGTCTCCCAGACACTTCATGTCATCATTTACGACATGAAAGTCCCCTCCCACTCTGCTCTAGCTGAGTCTAATTGCTATGGCTTCATCATGAACAACTGATCAGAATAACTTGTATTCAGAAGTTTTAAACTATAATTAAAAAAATTACTGCCTACGACTCATTTCCATCCTCACATAAAACATGATGGGAGACAGAGAGAGGAAGACACCTCCACTGAAGCACTTAACACTTCAATTCCCTCGCTCTTGCATCTCCACCATCACGGCTAGTCAGTTCATCAGAAGTTCTTTTGATTTTACACTGTTGTGTTTGTGCCTCACCAATCCAAGGATATTTACAGTCATTGTAGCAGCTCGCAAGATTCAATCTGTATAAGGTGTCTTTTAGGCAAAGCTACTTATAAAAATATTGGTGATACTATAAGAAAAAAATATTTTCACATCTTATGAGGATTTTATAAGTCAAACTCCATGTTATTGTATTTAATTGTAGAAAAAAAAAAGAGCTTTAGCACATTACTTGACATCTACACTAATTATCAGCACTCAGGTCCAATCCAGCCAAACAAAGCTTTCTTCAGCCAGAAAAGGAAGGTCAAAAAAAGCGCAGCCCCCCTGATGAACAGGACTGGCAAGCTGCTAACAAAGGACAAGGAGGCAGCTGAGGTACTCATCAATTCTTTTGCTAGTCTTCACTGGCAACCTCTCTTCTCACACCTCTGGAGTGGATGGACCACAAGGCAGGGACTGGGGGAGCAAAGTCCTTCCCACTGTAAGAGAAGATCAGGTTTCATGACCACCTGAGGAACCTGAATTTACAGAAGTCTATGGCACCTCATGAGATGCATCCCAGTGTCCCGAGGGAACGGGCTGACATAGTTGCCAAGCCATTCTCCATGATATTTGAAGTCACTGTAGTCAGATGAAGTACCCAGTGACTAGAAAAAGGGAAACATTGCACCCAGTTTTAAAAACAGTAGAAAGGAGGACCCGGTGAACTACCGACCTGTCAGCCTCATCTCTGTGCCTGGAAAGATCATGGAACGGGTCCTCCTGGAAGCTATGCTACAGCACATGGAGGACAGGGAGGTGACTCAAGACAGCCACCATGGCTTCGCCAAGTTGGTCCCGCCTGACCAACCTAGCGGCCTGCTATGATGGAGTTACTACATCAGTGGACAAGGGAAGAGCTACAGTTGTCATCTGTCTGGACTTCTGTAAGGCCTCTGACACAGTCCCCCACAACATCCTTCTATGTTGGAGAGATGGATTTGATGTGTGGACTATTCAGTGGATGAGGAATGGTTGGATGGTCACTTCCAGAAGACAGTGGTGAACAGCTCAATGTCCACATGGAGACTGGTGACAAGTGTGTCCCTCACAAATCTGTACTGGGACCAGTACTGTTTCATATCTTCCCCAATGACATAGACAGAGACTGAGTGCACGCTCAGCAAGTTTGCAGATGACAACAAGCTGATAGGTGCAGTTGACACACTCGACAGGATGCCATCCAGAGGGACCTGGACAAGCTCAAGAAGTAGATCCATGTGAACCTCATGAGGTTCAACAAGGCCAAGTTCAAGGTCCTGCACCTGGGTCAGGACAACCCCCAATATCAACACAGGCTGGGAGATGAAGGTATTGAGAGCAGCTCTGCTAAGAAGACTTGGGGGTACCAGTNGGGGGGGGGGTGAAGGGGGCTGGACTAGATGACCTTTTAAAGATCCCTTCCAACCCAAATTATTCTATGATTCATATTCAGATGAGCAGCACTGATTATGATGAAGTGCAGTTAAGCTGTTACCTTACAGTGCTTAAACACAAGTTGAATCACATACCAGCAGGCCTTATTCAAATCAAGTTTGACTCAAATATTTTAAATTTATACACATAGGACATTCCTTTTGTGCTTCCCTATTACTGAAGAGTCTCTTTTGATGCACACAACTATTTTATGCAAATATCACAAAAAAAGAGGGTGGAGGAGGGGGGAAGAAGGGAGGGAGAGAGAGACTACCTAACATAAAATACTTTCCCGGAAAGTGGTCATTTAAAAGAAAATATAACATACTTTTGAAAGACTTTATTTGGCAGCTAATGAGTAGACTACACATTCAAGTTCTGCCAACTGCAGTTTTGGAGAAAGAGTATCAAGAAAAAAAACTATTCAGCGGACTTCTTAACACAAAATAGAGGCCTGGGTATATATCATTATATGAAAAGAAAAATATTCTTTATTTCAAAGCATTTTTAAAGTAGCAACCGTGACTAACAGATCACTAGTCAATAAAAGAAAACAAATGCAGATTCAATAAGCCTACATGGCAAATAGTAGAAAACTATACACAAGTCAGCCACCATTGCAAAGGTCATGAGCATACTACAAAGGCATACCTTTCTTCAGACCCAATTTCTCAAAGGAAATAGTTTATTCTAATTTTTTCTCTCTGCGGGCCTGGGCTTCAGAAAAAAGTGTCCACATACAGCCTACAGTAGATAAACTAGAGGTTTTGCCAAGTGAAGAAGCTTACATGGAGAATGTCCATACAAAGACAAGTACTGTACCGATTTCTGCTCTGCAGAAGCATTTTTCTCCTAACGACCCTGACAGAAACCTGTCTTTCATATGTACCCAATGAAAAGGCAAATCCTGATAGTAAAGTATGCCACGTCACACAGAAGGAAAGGTAGTGAAGTCTGCAGGAAACATTCTGCTCTATTTATTCCTACTGCAATTGGGGAGTGGGGGGTGGGGTGGTGTCTCAGCAGGCCTAAGTAACAGAATCTTCAGACCCAAATCAGCTGCTTATACTCTTCATTTAGGGAAATACTTTATGATAAACATCCTCCACTTGTCAGAAAGGGGGTCAAAACAGTTTGGAAAAATCACTTAACAACATAACACAGAACAAAAGGGAAACACAGGAGGTATATATACTTATACAAATTCCTGCCTTCAGGTAGATGACCTTAGCTTTGTTTTGTGGAAGAGAAATTCACAAACCTGCCTCAGAACAGTTGCACCAGTTCAGTAGTGAGAAGCCTCGCAACTGGCAGACAATGCTTCAGCAGAGTACTCTGCTACTACTCTGCTCACAGCCAGGTTCAGTAATTTTGCTGGGGGTTCAAGTTGCTGTGGACAGAGCATAACCTGCAAATCCTACCAGTTCAGTGGGTGTTCTCGTACTAGACGACAGAACAACTGCTTGAAGCCATCCCTGGAAGTTTGTCACCACAAGCTGCAAGCCATAAGAGTGTGAGCATCCAAGTCACATTGTATGTAAATTCTAACTGCAGAAATTTAAAGCCTACAGGCTTTACAGCTCTGCAAGAGCAGAGCTGAACTGCAAATGACAAACACGCTGCCTTTAAAAGGCAGACAGGTGCTTAAGGGAGCCCAAGAATCTGGAATTTGGTGATAGTTTACCGTAGCTGACCCAGTGATATCTGGGACTACTAGAAGTAGCCCAAGGACTACTGCTTGGCAAAAGATTTTTTTTTCCCCCCTCCTCCAAAAAACTTACAGATTTCTTTAATAAAACAGTAAATTCTGAGACTCTAGGACAGGCAGATCTGTCACTGTTCAGTCAAAGATACAGAAATCGACAACAAAAACACTATTTTCATAAAGTGCAATTGTTGTTAGCTTCCCGTATTTGAATTTCTTCTTTTTCTTCCCCCAGCAAGTCACTTCAAATCTGTATTTTTCTCTTAAAGTTAGAAACGCACATCATTTTTCAATCTTATGGTGCTTATCAGCCTGAAAAACTCTCTTCCAAACCAGCTACAGAATACATACATCCCAATTCATTAAATTCCTATGTCAAAAGCAGGGCATCTCTCCATTTAATTTTTGGTGCTAAAAACCCCCAAAACTTAGGAAGGAAACGACTGACCCTATTTTGCAACCATTATTGATGGTGCATGTGTGAAACCAAAGAAAACAAAAGTTAGTCACACATCTTCAGTGGATTTTAAAACACTTATTTCTAGAACAACGCGTCATTCAGGAAACATCCTATAAGAATGAAATGCTACAGAGCTAGGGAGGCTAATCAAAATAACCCAGCTTTCTTGATAAATGTTAAGTATCAGAAGGCAGCAAAAGCTACTGGCTTGACAATTTTGCATTTGAGTTCATTCTGTTCTTGCAAAAAGGTACATCAATGAACCCCTTGAGTATACTTCTAATAATGCCAACCATTCTTTGAGTCACAATATGTAGGTCAATTCCCTCTTACATGTTGACAGTAAACACACTCTAAAAACAAGAATAGCACATCAATTTCAGCAATCTAAGATTTATAATAGCAATACACATGCAACATGTATGCACTATCTATATACTTTTCTAGCTTAAATTGGAAAACAATTGCTCCAGGAGTTCGAGAGCCTTCACGATAACAGATCAGACAAGGAGATACCTTAGTAGAGATGCTCAAGAGCCTTCTGTCTGCTAGCAACTGGGAGCACCTTTTGCAGTTTCACAAACCACACAAGGCTGCTGCAGGTGCGTTGCTCTTTTAGACACCCACCTTTCAGAAAGTATTCAGACTTTGACTATTATGGTTGTCTTCTTGGGATTATCTACTTTTGACCTAACATCTCTCTTTTCAAAGACATTATACTAGTTGGTACTCATCAACTTTAATTATGGTGTCATGATTGGAAAAAGTCCATCCCACAAACCTAAAAGCTGCTACTTTCATCAGACACAGGAATGTAAACTATCACCTCTTATACCCAGTCCATCTGGTAATGTTTTTAGCCTTATGAAACTTGCCAAAAAAGCAAAAGTAAAACAAGATTTGAGATATTTAGATGTTCATTAGCTGGATACAAGCTTATCTTCACCAAGATTTCATAGGCCTACCGTGTCAGATTGGTTTGCAGACACTAAAATAAGGTACCACAGTCAGCTGTGCACACCAGCAGTCTAGAAGATGGACTGCAGTCTACATCCAGCCCAAAATGGTCTAGATACATCTGCCAGCAAAATTCTTCATTCTCCTTGACCACAGGACCCACAGCACACTACTGAGCTGCGCAAGCACCACAACTTTCAGCAACTCGGTCATACTCAAATTTCCACCAGTTCCCTAGACACAAAAGGACATGACAAGTAGTTGTTAACAGCAATAGTCCGGGGGGGAGAAGTAGCTGTTCATGACTGGGCAAGGAAGTGAACAAACTGGCCTGAGCTAGTCCCCTAAAAACCCAGCTGAAAGACTGAGCTAGTCCCCTAAAAACCCAGCTGAAAGAGCATCTGCAGGCAGTATCGCTTAAGGGAGCACACAAAGCATTTCAGCAAGTTTGTCTACAGCTACACACAGTAAGTTTTGTGAGGAAACTGAGAGGCAGAAGAAAAAAAATGGGTGCGCTTTCTTTAAGCACAGCCTTACGCATTGTTCCTCCTCTTTCCTTTTCCTTGTGTTAAAGAACTACACGCATTAGATAGACTGGTAACATTCACACGCGCGATGTTACGTGCATTAATGTATATATGAAACCAGGACCTAAAACATCTAAACCTTTCTGATTCTACCCATTTGGTACACTGGAAGAGAGTTACAAGCATTTCAGCTTGTTCTCTCTGTCCTACCTACAGAGAGAATATAACAAGATTTACTACAGGGCACAAATTATTTAACATCTCAAAGAGAAAATAAGCATGCATAAACCTTCTGAAGTTTATAACTAACTAGGGAAGGGAGGCAACTCCAGGTTTCGTAGCACCAGCTTTAGCTGGAAGAGATGGAGCCTACCAAATCAGAATGAAGATTACTGTTACTTATGGAGGAAATTACGTTCAGTGCTATGTTGTAATACATTCTAAAGATCAGCACAAAGCTAAAAAATGCTTGCCAAATACTCCTAGAAAAGTTATGGAACAACTGAGAAATGAAACTGTTGCAAAGAAAATTATACAGTGCTTCCACAAAACGAAAGCTAGTCATTCTTCAATTAGGATAAATGCCTTTTTGTATCCATAGCAAAATACTAATAAACAAAATAAACAACAAAAAACCCAAACTAGGCACTCTGAAAGAATTATTTCCTCATTTCTATGAGACTTTAAAAGCAAGGTGCATTTGCAGGTGATTTTTGTTATCACCTATTAAATCTTACATGCTTCATGTTTGTACACATTTACATACTGTGTGAATCTAAACAGAGAACCAAGAACCACCACTCCTTATGCAAGTAGAAGGAAACCTCATTTCTTTTCTTCAGCACATTTCTAAATGCATGAGTGATTTTCCACACATGAACGATTCCTACTTGGTTATCAAATTAGATTCAAGGGAAAAGCCAGTCTTCTCCATAACCAGCAGAGGGAGGAAAGAAAAAGAAGAAAAAAATCAACCTTCATTATTTTCTTGTTACATATTACGCTGTTTGTGATGTATGGCAATTACGAGGTTAGTGAGACAGAACAACCTTTTGTAGACAATCTTCAGGTCCCTCCATTCCAGGAAGCTGCACATTTTCGGTTTGCGGGCTAATACTGTTTGAACAAGTTCCCTTGTGATTTTCTTCTTTTCTTTGTCAGATAATGGGACATACCACTTCTGGAGTCTCAGTTTCCCCTGGCGACTAAAAAGCAACATAAACTGCATCTGTTGAATTAGAAGGAGGAAAAGAAAGAATTAATCTCAGTCTCTTAGTTCTAAAAAGATTTCTGTGAGGAAAACCAAACAGGAAGCAAGATAGACATCCAAACCTCTAACTACATTATGTATTTCTATAGCAGTGGCAGATGTTACACAAGATTTAGAAGTACCAATAATACAAAGGATTTTGCCGGACAAGCTCAGTCAAAGAGAACAGAAAGGGGGCACAAGTTTCAGAAACGGGTATCAGAACAACCAGATAGTGAGCAACTACACCCAAATTTCAGGCAAACCATGTCCAGCACTGCTGTGGTTGCATTTGCCTTTGCTACAGAAAAGGACAAAAAAACCCACCACAGCCGCCTCCTCAAATGCCCAAACTCATTTTCAATTTACCGGATTAGCGCCTTACAGCAGGACCAATTTCCACTTAAGATCTTTCCGAAAAGCCTCAGAATACTTTAAAAGGCATTAAATCTCCCAATGGAGAGTCCTACAGCATAGAAAAGCCTAGTCTTTGCTCACATTACACAAAAGGAGTAGAGATTAAGCGCTTTCCCTGCGGTCCTATGTTCCAGGTCTCGCTTCCTCTAAAGGAGTGATGTTGCAATTATATTTTAAGAGGAACTTGTCGGCTGTTTTCCAGCAGCTGTAACATTAAAGGAAATGGTTTTTCTGGTGGGTTGTTGTTTTGTTTTTTTTTTTCCTTTTTTGCTTAAAGTTGCGTTGGGCTGAGGAAGTTTCCCAGACAATATGACAGACGCGAAATACGATGAGAAAAGCGCAGCCTAGTCCCGGGTGACAAATCCCACCAGCACTGACAAGAGGCAGCGGCTCCGAATCCCGGCGGTGCCGGGGCGCTCCCTCCGCGGGGGCAGCCCTCCGAGCCAGCAGCCGCCCTGCCCTCCCCTCC